>JAJIZL010033294.1:60662-90898 GCA_023969395.1 Amblyomma maculatum | reverse complement strand
GTTTTTTGATAGCTACCTTTCCGCTAGAAAACAAAAAGTAGTGCTGAGTGACAGACACTCCACACTACTACCCGTGACTTGCGGGGTCCCGCAAGGATCTGTATTGGGTCCTGTTTTGTTTTCCATTTTCGTGAACGACCTACCGCAGGCCGTTCAATTTTCAAAAGTCTTTATGTATGCAGATGACACTGCTCTTTTGTTCACATCTAAGTCACTCTTGGGCCTAGAAAATACGATAACGTCCGAACTGTTTAATGTTTCAGAATGGTTTCGTGCTAATAAACTAACAATAAATGTTGATAAAACTAAATATGTAGTATTCCACTCCAAGAGAAGAAACATTGACCCTAGTACGATTCACATATCTCTAAACAACGATTGTGTTCAGCAAGTTTGTTCTTTCAAATACCTTGGTATCATCTTTGACCAACACTTGCACTGGCAAGAGCAGATAGATAAGCTATCTAAAAAGCTAGCTTTCAGTTGCTAAGCGCTTACCAAGGCGAAAAGGTATTTCCCGTACACCATACTACGTTCCCTGTACTTTTCGTTATTTCACTGCCACATCAGCTACTGCTGTGAATCTTGGGGACAAACGTACAAAACTTATCTACTTCCCTTACAGAGACTGCAGAAGAGAGCATTGCGTATAATATACCGCGTATCTTTCAACTGCAGCAACAATAACTTATTTCTAGAAAATCGAGTACTTTATTAGAATCAATGCTTAAATACAAAATCTGTGTATTGGTAAATAACATCATTAATACTAGTATTCCTCTGCCACTTGATATTTTCTTGTTGCGATCTCGCAATACAAGACACGCATTAAATGGCAATTTCAACCTCCCTGCCTGCCACAATGTGTACGGAGAACGTTTAGTACAATTTTCTGGAGCAAAACATTGGAACACGTTGCCTATTAATGTGAAACTTGCAGGTAACTTTAAAATGAGTTGTAAAATGTTCTTTATTAACAGCCAAGAAGAGTTATGATCCCCTCCCCGCCCTCCCCCCCCCATTTTTTTTTGTGTGCGCTTGCGTTTTTGTATTAATTGCCTATGAATTGCTTGCTGAAAAGTATTTTTCTCCGTGCCTGTTGATTCTTTTTGCTTGTCTGTTTTAGTCGTTTTTTTTGTGTGTGTGTGTGTGTGTGTGTGTGTTTGTATGCGCTCATTACGGCTGCCTGACCAAGTTTATTCTGTACTGGACCGTCTACTAGCCCGCGGCTATCGGTCCAAATATTCTTTATGTATTTCGTTTCCTACAAATAAAGATCACTTTGATAAAAGTTTGTTTTGTGCATGCGGCCTTTTTTGTGACTATTTTCTGTTACCTGTCAATTTCTTTATGCCTAACTTTATTGTTCACTTCATCTTTCATATTTTCCAGGGGGCACAAGCACGGATGCAAACCGAAACCCATGAAGAGGGGAAGGTGTTTGAAAGCTTGGTGTTCTTGTGAATAAAACTAATTCACTCTATGTGTTTTGCTCAACAGCTATCCCTAGCTCTGCTAAAAGTGCATGCTTGTACATCTTGGCAATGTCCATGCAATGTCCAGAGACTGATTTGGCAATGTCCTCTAGACATCATAATGAATGTCCATGTGGACGTCCACTATGAGACAATAGGGACATCTCTGGAATATCCACTGGACCAATTGTGGGTATTTATGGAGATCCTCTGAATATTAAATATTTTGAGGGGTGCATTTTATGTACATATCCTGGATCTGATATGCTTGTCTGGGTTACATGCACCAAATTTCCCACAACCTTACGAGGAGTGAAAAGAAAGCAGGAGTTGACGTTGTTTTCTGCCCCCGAGCAACTATTGCAGCTTTGGTGAATCGTTAATGAAAAAGGAAAGCAAAGAAATAGATAAAAAAGAGGCAGCACTAAGAAGCGCAGAAAACCCTTAGCAGCACGTGCGGAAGGCGCTCACTCTAAGCCTTTCACTTGCTGTAAGCTATACATGGACCAAACTGGCCGATGAAGGCTAATGGAGCATTAAAATGACTTATCAGGTATATCCCCCAGGAATCTGCCCGTCCACTGCAGGAACTGGCTCAAAGAAGCCATGCCACCCAATCTTCAAAAAAAAAAAAAACTCTGTTAAAAACACATCGGTATAAGCTGGCACATGAAATAGTTAAATCTGCCAAGATTTTGAGGCTCAAGGATGATTGTGTTAGCACCCCCTCCATTTCACTCTTGGAAAAAAAGATTGCCTTTCTTTATGGACTTCTCTAATCTAGCCTAGTTTCGGCTTTATAACATTTGTTGAATTCATTTCTTGACAGTTTGTCTTTATTGTTTCGTTTTATGCACCTCATCTTCATCCTTTCGCATGTAATTGTGGACTTCACCCTTGTTGCTCATGAGCGTTTCCTTCATTTGCTTTGTTTTAGCTATTTAGTGCTCATCTTTTGCATTTAGCGGTCAATTGTTGGCTTGTTTCTTGTCATGCACCTTTTCTTTCAGTTTTAGTGTACTTCATCTCGTGCGTTTTGCTGTGTTAATTGTTAGTGTGCCTCTGTTACCCATTTTCTGTTACCATTTTTTTTTTGCTGTTATTAGTCCATTGTTCCACGTGTTGGCGAATTAAAAAATGATTGGCTATTTTGTTCTCCCCTTGTTCGGGTTTGCTCTTACGGTACTGCTTTTTGTTTTTATTTGTCACAAGTGTCGAAAATCACCACTAGTCGGTGCCTTTATGGGTTAAAGTTATGAATGGGTCAAGAATGAGGTCAAAGTTCAGAGCCTGTGTTCGTCTTTTATGTGTTTACTCTGTCCGTGTGGTTATTTAAGCACTGTCAATCATGAATCAACACCACTAGCCCGACACCTTTTTCTATCCTTGCAAGGTCCTTCTAGCAGGTGATAAAGGAGCTGGTGGTAATTATTACAAAATAAGCTTGGTAGCTCAGCTGACCATCAATGCAGGGAATAGGTGAGAGGCTGTCTTTGTGGTAACCCCCCCCCCCCCCTTCACATGTTTAAGGATTTTTGAGTGCTTGGCCTAAGGCCATTGACATAAAGAGGATCATACCTTAAAAAGCCGTATTTATAGAAAGTTAGAGCCTTGGCAGCAAAACAAGCATGGTATATAAGAAAGCAAGCCACAGGTCAAAAGACAAAAGTATAATCATTTACTTTTTAGCAACTAGGCAGCACTCTTTTTGTTTCTAGGCCCACCCAGTACAGGCTCACCCAGTACTGCCTTAAAGTTAGGGCTTTTGTGTAGCCATTCTGTCTGAATCCTGCTTTGTCACGCCTTTGCCTAATAAATTTATCTGACACATTAAGGCTCAGGGCAGCCCTTATCTCACCCCCTGTTATGAACAGGCTGTCACTAACAGAGGCAACAATTTGTAAATTCTTTTTGGTTGCTTTTTGGTGAGATAGCGGGCAGCATCTTTTATCTGGTCTTCATCACGGTGAGTATGTATGATTTTGCCCTCTGAAGCCTCAGCCACTCCAGTTGCTTTTCTGTAGTGCGCTGTCCAGTGGCGTCCCTCTAATTCAGAATCTTGTCGCTTGAGGTATCACGGCAGCCTTGTAGGTCCGTAGCCATGCTGAAGCTCTAAGCAATGCATGTTGATTTTACAGATTGAAAAAGCATTCACATCAGAAAGTGAGAAATGAACGATCCATAAATGGGTGTGTTTGGCCAGTGTTTAAATTGCATTTCTTCAATTGTTTCGTTCGTCTACTCATGCTGCCTCTTCATCTGAAGTGTGCTAATGTGGAGTAACATCCTTAAAGAACAGTGTAGCAGATGTGGGCATGCTATTCAACCCGTGTACAACCTCTTGACCAATCACTTTGTGGCTAAGTGCAGTTACTACAGGCCTACTATTACCTTCCATGCTATGTGTGTGTTAATTGTTGCACTCCTTATTTAATCTTCAGAGAATGATCTGTGTAGGTAATTGCATAAAATGGATCACTACCTTATTTTGACAACTGATTTATTGCTATTGCTGCCATGCAGCATGTGACACTGATTGAGTGTAGAGTTCTCAAGCACTTCCTTCCAGCCAATGCTTGGTTTAATAATTTTGTTCTCATTGTCTTGTGTTGTTAAGTAATGGCAATAATTAGTGAACTGGTTGATCTTGTGCCCTTCCATAAGGTGTGCTTCTGCTTGGCAGCAAATGAGAATCAGTATTCTTGTTTATAAGTCACCGTATCTGTTCTGTTCCCAAACATGTAATCGTACTCAAGGGGACTCAATCACAGTTCTTTAATGCTGTTTTTTTTGTAATACACTAGTTGGCTTTGCTTTATATTTGATGATATGTACGCTTTCCTTGACTGTCATTGTGTATATCAGTGGGCCTGTTAGATTATCCACTGTCCGCAGGTCGCCTGAGTGCAGCCCAGCCATTTGTTTACTAGGGTTGCCCTGGCATTAGTCTTTCTCCAGGTGGACAGTTCCGGGCTACCTGCTGGCTGCTAGACTTGCCAGGATGATTTTATGTTGGCTGCTCGCATCCAACTATCAAACAATGGAGAGGTGATGGGGAGGTGAGGAATGTCTGTGGCTGTTTTTATTGACTAGGACCGCAGAGCTTCGGGTGAAATTTTGTTTTGTTTTAGGGTGACTTTAATAATGTGCAGGCAGGTGCTCATTTCAGCTCATCTGCAATGCTCATCTATTACATCTTTAACTGTGCCGCATACATATTTTGTATGTGTGTGACATTGCCTCCCATCACATAATTTACAAGATCAGATGTTCGTTCCATATCGAGCTTAATGAGTTCGGATTTGCAAATTATATTTGATCTGTCAAGTTCTAGCATCAACTTATTTTACAGCATTGTTCGAGGACTTTCTCGAGCGTGAGAGCAGACCTCAATTCCCTGTGCACTCAGGCATGCGCAATCATGCAAGTATATCGTCAGCATGCGACACACGGTCCGAGTGTTCGGTATTTACTTTTCTAGCGCAGTGGAAAGGACATACTTTGGTTATTGCTAAAAAATATTTTAAGATGTAACGCATGCACGCACTATCACGTTTCACTTGATTCATTAAGGTGGTCACGACAGCTAACAACTGAGCATAAACTAGTTATTGCATTTCACTCCCCACAGGATAAATTATAAATCCTCGAAATTTGAGTTCATTCGGTGCAGCAGATAGTTTTAAAAATAATTTTTATTATTCTGGAAATTGGCTTTCTGGTCTGGCAACCATTGGCCGCTGACGTCATGAGATATCATTCCCATATCGTCTGCTATTCGCGATGTAGGCTATGTAGGCTGCACTGTTGCATTCATGCTTGGATGGGGGTCAGAGATTTTTTTTGTTTTTCTGCAAAAATTTTATTCGTATATTCTCTTTTCTTTGAAAAGCCTTTACTATACTATGCGACTTTAGTGATCCTCGTACTTGTTTTAGGCTTCGTTTAGAGATTGCCGAGACGGCTGAAATGGAGGGGCTCATGCTGTATAATTCAGCATACAATCAGAAGCATATTATTCTTACGCTATGAGATTTAGCTTGTTTTAGCAACAAGCGCTCACGCATATAAAAGGGTACTTGTCAATTTCTTTCCGCCGTGTACTCGCGCCACGAAAGTGGGGAGGTGTTAGCATTATGTTCCTGATTGCTGAGGTATTGCCGTTGCTCTTTCGGTCCAAAACAAAGAGTAAGCAAGCATTACCTTGGGGCGAGAGCATACCTTGCAACAATAAAGGAGCAGACAAAACTTTTGAACAAAGCGGTACCTCTTGACGACCTTCCCTTGATCAGTTCCGTCGGCGTCGCGGGGCAGAAAACCTCACACTACGGTGATAGGTGACCGCTGGTCGTGCTGGCGTCGTCGCCAGTGTAATGCGAGAGATCATGCGTCGATAAGCTAAAGCTGATAAGCTGACTGTGACCGTGCCTTATGCTGAAGAAAACATGCCTTATTCTATATTGCTTTTGTGCAGTAGCATCTTCATCAAGCACTTTCGTCTGAGGGTCGGCCACTGAGTCAATGAATTCCCTGCTCCCCCCCCCCCCTCCCTGCAAAAAAAAATGTGTCCTTTGATATTGCAGCCAGCATTTTAGGCGATGCTCCACCGTGCATAGTCTCCTGTCCGCCGTAATAAGAATATTTTTAATATGAAAGCGCCTCTACTTTAATAAAACTTTAGCAGCACACCTCTGATTTGAATTCATTATGCAATTGGGGCTGGTACAAAAGCAGCCAATGGTGTGTGCTGTGCCTTTACTGTGGAGAACAACTGCTGCCATGACCAGCGTGGCTGTACGGCCTTGCATGTTGTTTTCCATGCATGATGGCTCACTCGGGGAAGATTGGGAAAAAGTAAGGTGATAGATAGTGCATGCATTTGGCATTTCTCAAATATTTCTGAGTGTTTTCTAAAACATTTCCTTTTTTCACTGTGCAGAAAAATGAAATGAAGACGTGAAAAATTAATGCACTCATGATACTGATGTACTGTCTTTGCCAGAAGTAACCAGGCTGCGTGTTCCGCTTCTCAGTCGGTTAGCAGAGAATTCATAAAACTTCTGATGCTGTAAAACTTACCAAAAAGTTATGATCCTCAGGGGATCCATGTCAGCTTCAGAATACAAGCAAGAAGCAAAACATGCAGCCTGGTTCCTTTGGCAAACACTGTACATGCACTTCACTTATTATTGTGCCTTCTCGAGTACGTACTGGGAGCTGCAACCCACGGCAATGCCCGAGAAGGCCCTCAAACAGCAAGTCAAGTAAAATAAAGTTGAGTACGGACTTGAGAGATGAAACGTATTTTGCAAATAAATCGATTTAATGAGCATAGTATGATGCAATCATCTGCACTTGTAAAAGGTGAGAAGAGATATGTTGCCCCACATACACAAAATAAGTAAGCAAGGGCAATGGAAAGACACACAAGATGTCCAGCACTACTGGCAGAAATAAGCACTATCCTTGAGATTGTACGAAATGTCGTGTTCACTGGAGTACCGCACATGCTCACCACTGCCATATAACCTCTGTCGTCTGCTAGCTGCCCAAGCGCAACCCACACTAAATCGTACTTGTGAGAGTGCGGCATCCAGCGGCATATCATCAGAGAAAAAATGAGCCCCCCCCCCAATGCACACAGAAAAATGTAAGAGCTGGCTCCACGCTCGGGTGCCCCTTAGGCTAATAACTTAAGTGCAGTGACAAGGCGGCGCGTATGCAGAAATTAACGATAAAAAAGAGTAAGCGTGACAAATATCTCTTAAACGTAATTTATGTTCATTATTGTACCTGTGTTTGCTGTGTTTTTGGTCATTTATTTTTAATGTGACCGTATTGAAGGCCCCGTTTCCCCAAAATCTTGCAGTGTTGCTGGCAACGTCGTGAGCAAATAGTCATGAGCAGGGTTCTAGCATTTGGTAATAAGCAGGTGACATTTTTGTGGGTCAGGCATTGATTTTTGGTGTTAGTTTGTGTGGCATCACGAGGCCCCATGAGATGCCGAATTGCCTGGAGCTACTTACGATTGAAGGGTGAGATGGCGATCAAGCCCTTCCGAGTCGCACTTTTGTACAATGTTGCTAAAGCAGGTATATATATATATATCTATGTCAGGTTGTCTTTCAGATAATGTGGTAGCTTATCACTGTATGCTAATAAATGTTTGAGATAAATGGATCAGTGACGAAGCGAATAGCAGTATGCAGGTACGAAAATGAGAGTCACCTTGTAGAAATGCAGACAGGAGACAGTCACACTACCACATTATACCCTTAAAGGCAGACTAAGTATGACTCCAGGTCTTAATTTTAATTTATTTATCCGAGGGCTGTTTTTAGCACCTGTTTTCCTTCCGGATTTGGTTTTCGTTTATAATCGTGTGGATTTAAGATAGTCTCATTTCTCGCAAGGGTGGAAGAACGGGCTAGTTGCTGGTTCATATTTGGAAAGGAAAAAATGATGGCACACTAAACAAAGTGCTGTGTTGTCATTTTTTTTTTCATGTCTCAAAAATGTGCTGTTATTTTTTCTCAAGCTCTGTGTTCTTACTGAGCTTTTTCATTTCACCTCAGATGTATGACCTACAGTAATGAAAGACATGCCTCTTTGTTTATGCCTTATCACTTATTGTTGTGGTATTATATTTTTTTTCTTATATCTATAGCCCTGTGTTTTAGATAAAAAGAACGACCAAGGTTGCCCTGCTTTGTTATATTGTACAACAATGCACCATAAAGTCATCCCGCTGTCAATACATGCATGAACATCAGAGCATATCCCACCTTCCATCTTCGCTCTCAAAGAAAGTGTCTAGTATGCAGAAACAATAAGGCGGTAGGCATTGCTAGTGAAGTTAACTGCCGTCCGACCACATGTCCACAGGCTACGAGGTCAGCCACTCAGTGTGTATGTGTGTAAGGGCTGATGTGTGAGCAGAATTAGGGTAGCAGTAGCTTCTCTACACTGCCACGAAATGAACCAATGACAGGGTTTTACTTAGTTTGAATAGTTGTCACGCAGTAGGTTGTGTTGGTCCAACTGGTCACATTGCAATGCATCACCTTCTTAGTTGGATCTCTGCCTTCTCCAATATTGCAGAGTGTAGGTAGTACTTAGCAAATAGTCTGCACCTTTCTTTTGCAGGTAGAGCAGTGTGTTATTAGTCTGTGCAGACGTAATTGAGCGGAAAGGTTGCTTTGTGATTCAAGCAACAGCGATCCGATATCACCTTTCTTAAAGGTTGTTGGGCTGGTGGAGTGCATTACACAAAGATTACATGTATAATGTATGTTCTGCATGCACATGTGCTTGGTAGCATTGCCGCAGTATCTTTCACTATTCAGGATCGATGACAAATTTCTAGCCTACCTACCACCAGCTGTTGTGAACACCTCGATTACTATATTATTGCGTTGCTACAGCGGCTTATCCACAACCAATGACTCGGTCAAAAGAACATAAGCACTCCAGAGAGCTTAGACGTTAGCTTGATAGGGTCAGGGTGCTTACTGAATTTGGTATGGCAAGCACCGTGCAAAAAAGGAAGTGGTGGCAGTCCTAAAACATTTACACTCTGCTAGATATAACTTCTTTTTTTTTTCCTTATTTTGGCAGTGTGTGGATCTTGCATGAAAGTAGCAATTATTAGTCATTTTGCAAATATATTCGGTGGAATCAGCTGTGCAATACAGTATGATGCTATATCTGGCTAGTTGCCCATACGTTTAGGTTTTTTTTATTCCGCAAGCTCACCATAAGGCATAATTTAAAACCCATCTAAATTGTTTTCCATAAGAAACTGAAGAAGGGTCTTGCTCTTATCGTTGTCGGTGAGCAATTTGGAGAAGTCCTCTTGTTGCAGTTAGTCCTACTTCCTGCAGAATCTGTCCTTGATGGTCCCTGCACAAGTGCACAGCAGGTGGCGAACATCCACTTCTGCAGCTGGTGTGGAACACTTCGGGCATGTGGCGGGGCCGATGTCTTCTTGAGATTTCCATCTCCATGTTACCGATGGGGTAAGGGCCGCCCCAGCTCTTATTCTTCTTTCTTGCTATTGTTGTCTGCAGTACTAAAACCTGGCTCCTCATCTCCCTGGCATATGAAGTAATCAATTACAGGCTCTACATCCCAAATACCCATATATTTGAACCTTTAAACAACAGCATCTGGGGACATCGCACGCAAAGATCTGAAAATACGCAAATAGACAGGCTAAAGTGACACTCCAAACTAACCTCATGGTGTCATTACATGGTTCACTGCTGCCATGCGCAAAGTTCAGATGTGTCTGAATTGTTCTTTATATGCCACAGAGCTAGATGATGATAATGATGGCAACAGGCAGGGGCAGTACCTCGGGGTGTATGCGGTGCCACTGTACTATGCAGATTCCATTTCCTTCCAGATAACAGGTTCCAAATTTGCAACAAGTGGCTCATACATAAGTGTAGCCCTTAGTTGAATGTAAAAGGCACTCTATAGTTCCTTGGTATGGATGATCAGGTCGTTTAGGCTTTTTGAGAAAATGTATTGCATAAAAGGGTTGCCCTATATCAGTATTATTTACACTCGGCAAAGTGCTAGACTGCATTATGCAAAGATAATCTGCAGTCTACCTCTCCCTTCTTGCCGCCCTGCTGAAAGATATCTGTTGTCTACCTGTAGCAACGCATCCGTCTGTTATTTCAGGCTACTAGGGAAAGTAACACTATGCACAGGCAACCGTATTAAGCACTCTTATTGCGTCCCCACTAGCAACGTAAAGCAGTTTGCCTTTACAGTGGTCTTGTTTATGCTCTTTCAGCTAATTGCTTGCCTTTTCATGATGCTATTTCCTTACACCTCCAGTTAAGATCACTGCAAAATTGCCATATATGTGCTCTAGGGGTGAAACCGCAGCCATCTGCTGGAAAATAAATCACATGACTGCATTTTTTTGTAATAACTGAATCTGCAGTTTTTACCACACATTAACAGTGCATTAGAAAGACACCAGTATCAGTTCTTAATGAAAAATGTAACCCTTACTAAATTTTATGCACATACGCACGTGGAAAAGTGCTGGCCTTTACACATTCTTTAAACTGACCACTGAAAGTCAGCAACAGAGCTATCTATAAATACATACACCTTCACATTGTCTTTTTGTTTACTGTTACATATGAATAAAGTCAGATATCCAAGCATTCAGGCACCTGACGCAGTCATTGGTTGTGGGTGTGCCGCTTTAGGAATGCAATAATAAAGCAGTTGAGGTGTTCACGACAGCTGGTGATAAGGTGGGTCAGCGTTTTTGTCATCAACCATCGACAGTTAAAGGCTAACCAAGCACATGTGCATGCAGAACATCAATTGTACGCATAGTTTTGTTTAAAGCATTCTAGCTGCACATCGACCTTTAAATAAACTGATACCCAGTCGCCGTGGCTCTACTTTTGAAGCAACCTTTCTGCACAAATAGATCTGCACATACCAACAAGCCTGGTAGGAAGTGGCTCTTAAGCATAACACCATCGGCTGCTGTCTAGTTTCAATTCATGAGTGTGCACTGCTCTACCTACAAAGGAGAGGTGCAGATTTATTGCTCTGTGTGCTGTCTGCACGCTCTAGTAATGGAGAAGGTGCAGATCCTGTTGGGCAGGTGACACATTGTCATGTGACCAGTTCAGCTAACAAAGCATACTTCGTGGCTCGTATTCAAACTTCTCAAAGCCCTGTTAGTGGTTGATCACTGCCTGTGTAGAATAGCATGAGTGAAGCTGCTGCTACCGTGATTATGCTCACACTTCAGAAGTTTTGCCTAGCCGGCATACTGACGGACCGACTGATTAACCTTGTAACCTGTAAGCATGTGCTCGGGCAGTGGTTAACTTTACTAGTGCTTCTGATTTAGTTTGTTGCTCTGTTTTTTACATGCTCGACACTTTCTTTGAAGGTGATAATGGGAGTTAGGATGTACTCTGATCTTCATGCATGTTTTGACAGTAGGGTGACTATGGTGCATTGTCATTCGTTATAAAAAAGCAGGGCGACCTCAGTAGTTCTTTTTGTCTCAAACTCAAAGCTATAAACACATATTTTGACAGTAGCTCCACCCTCGTGCACAATAAGCATTTGTTCTAGCTGAGGCCAATATAGGTGGGCTCTACTTCCGGGCTACAAAAAAGTAGTGAAACCAGTACCAACAAGTTCCATAAGTACTCACTGGTACCAAGCTGTCGAGAATTTTCTCTTTAGTCTGACATATCGAATACACACACATGTGGCAGCTGTTAAATTAGGTTTAAAAAATAAAAAAAAACAATAGGCAATAATGCATAAATAAATTCATCTTCATTGCTGTAGGTAATGCATCTGGGGGGAATAAAAAAACAGTAAGAACAGAGAGCTTCGGAATAAAATAAACCGCACTCCTAAGACATCGGCAAAGAAAGAGATGACAACACAGCGCTTGGTCCTTGTCTCAAGAGTGTGCTATTTTTTTCCCCCAAGATGAACTACCAGCTAGCTCATTTTTCCACCCTTCCAGGAACAGAGACCACCTTAAATCGACGCGGTGCTACAAATGGAAACCAAGTCCGGAAGGAAAGCAGGTGTTAAGAAATCTCGAAAAAATAAATTAAACCTAATTTTAAAACCTGCAGGGATACCTAAAGTCTGCCTTTAAGGGTATGCTGCTAGTTGCTTCGTCACTGATCCATTTATTTCAAACATTTATTAGCATACAGTGATAAGCTACCACATTATCTGAAAGACAACCTGACATAGGTATATATACTTGCTTTAACAACATTGTACAAAAGTGCGACCCGGAGGGGTTTGATTGCCATCTCACCGTTCAATTGTAAAGAGCTCCTAGCAATTCGGCATCTCATGAGGCCTCATGATGCCACACAAAATAACACCAAAAATCAATGCCTGACCCACAAAAATGTCACCTGCTTATTACCAAATGTTAGAACCCTGCTTATGACTATTTGATCACGACATTGTCAACAATAATGCAAGATTTTGGGGAGAATGGGGCCTTCAATACTGTCACATTAAAAAATAAATGACCAAAAGCACAGCAAAAACAGGTAAAATAATGAATATAAATTACGTTTAAGAGACATTTGTCACACTTACTCTTCTTTTTTATTATTAGTATCCGCTTACGTGCTGCCTTTTCACTCCACTTAAGGTATCTCATTAGCCTAAGGGGCGCCCGAACGTGGAGCCAGCTCTTCCAGTTTTCTGTGTGTAGGGGGGGGGGGGGGGGGGGCTACTTTTGGTTGCTCCAGAATGCTTTCATTTTTTTCTCGACGATATGCTGCTGGATGCCAGACTCTCACAAGGACGATTTAGTGCGGGCTGCGCTTGGGTAGCTAGCAGACTACAGAGGTGATATGGAAGTGGTGAGTATGTGCGGTACTTCATTGAACACGACATATCCTACAATCTCAAGGATAGTGCTTATTTCTGCCACTCGTGGTGGACATCATGTGTGTCTTTCCATTGCCATTGTTTACTTATTTTGTGTATGTGGGGCAACATATCTCTTCTCACCATTTAAAAGTGCAGATGTTTGCGTCATACTATGCGCATTAAGCTTCATCTCTCAAGTCCATACTCTGTTTATTTTACATAGCTTGCTATTTGAGGGCTTTCTCGAGCATTAGCGTGAATTGTAGCTCCCCGTGCTTAGTCAGGAGGCACATTAATTCGTACATGTACATCAGTATCATGAGTGCACTCATTTTTCACATCTTCATTTCATTTTTCTGCAAATTGGAAAAAGGACGTGTTTTGGAAAACACTCAAATATTTGAGAAATGACCAATGCATGCACTATCTATCACTTTATTCGTTCCCAATCTTCCCCATGTGAACCATCATGCATGGACACCAACATGCAAGGACTGTCACGTTGGTCATGCTAGCGGTTTCTCCACAGTGACGGCACAGCACACACCATTGGCAGCTTTTGTACCAGCCCCAATTGCATAAAGAATTTACACCTGCGGTGTGCAGCTTAACTTTTATTTATGGTAGATGCGCTTGCATATAAAAAACATTCTTATCGACGTTATGCATGGATGACGGCATGCAACAGACACACTTTCGTGTCAGCTCTACCACATAGTGTGCTCTTTTCCCCAGATAGATTCCTAAGACTGCACTGCATTGTCATCCACTAAAGGAGCCAAAGTTCGAGCATCACCCATGCTGACGTCAAAAAATCCCATTGATGCTCTCTCTCTCTTTCTCATGCTCCCTGTTTCCGCACTGCTTTTATGTTGAGCTTTGAGAAACTAAAATCAGCTTTAAACATGTGCCCTTTTAGCCATTTAAAGCTGTGTCTAGTTGGGTGAAAGCTATTGCATGACCTTTCAACTTTTTTTAACATCTTTGGTGGACTCCTAAAATCGTGACTCCCATTTGAGAAACATTGCTTTGTGATGACTGAAGTGAAACATGATAGTGCATGCATGTGGTAGATCTCAAATATATCTGAGCTATTACCAGAGCATGTCCTCATTTCCACTGCATTGAAAAATGAAATACCATACACTCAGATTGTGCTTCACACACTGAAGATATGCTTGCATGAATGCGCATGCTTGAGCATGTACTGAGGGCTATGATCTGCTGTCACACTCAAGGAGGTCATAAATGGTACCATAAAATAAGCCGAGGCTATGCACTTGACAGATGAAAGATATATAGGGAATCCGAGTTCAGTGAGTTCATTATGAAATAGAAATCTGCAATTGTCAGTTGCCTGGAGGGAAAGAGTGCCACATGCATATTATACGTATATAAGCAGCGACAGCTGAAAAAGAAAACGTTACCATAGGTGGGCACCATGGATCAGCTAAGAGCACCTATGATGCCCTCGGATAAAAGAAATGTCGCATGATACTCCCCTGTCCTTCTAGTCAGTTTAAAAATAGTGCATAAATTTCTCACTTCCATATCACCTCTCCACTGTCTGCTAGTTAGAGGGCTGCAGCCAGCATAAAATATTCCTGGCATGTCTGGCTGCCAGTATATACAAACAAGACAAATATGAATAAAAATTGGAAACGTTGCTTTATGCTTTCTCTAGTTTCGCTGGCTGCTGACTTCCCCTATATAATTTGTCATTTGATAGATTTCATTACTACAAAAGCAGCGCCACTTCAAAATGTATGTTGTCATGGTCTTGCCTGAGTTGCAGTATTAACTTAAAATTCTATAGACACCATAATAATGCCGCAGCATTCATGGCTTTATTCTTGATATAGTCTGATATAGGCATTTTGAGCAAAAATCATGGGCATATCTCTAGCAGGTGGTGGTTGGCTGGTTACATGGCTGGACACTGCTCAGTGGTTGTGCACGTCACGACTCTACATGACACGGCTAAGTTGGCAGATAGGAATTCTTGCTTTAACCAAGCCATTAAATGTGCCCAAGTGACCTAGGGGTAGCATGTCTTTGTCTGGATCCAGGGCTCTTTGGATCCAGTCAACCAGACATCCCCAGGTGACTCGGGCAGGTTCAGATGGCTTGGTTAAAGCAGGTCTCTATATCTTTATGTGGTCTAACATAATGTGATGGCTTACAACTGTGTTAATGAGTATGCACAACATAATAGAATAAATTGTGGGGTTACTCATTTAGCCTGTAGTGAAGTGTCTGTACATGAATGAGATTCCACACGGAAGCGCCAGTGTGCTCCATCATACACTTAAGGTAGAGTCTAAAATGCCCCCGATTTTTTTGTGTGTTGTCTTTGTTACAGTGTGCATGACTATAGATGGATTACCACATAGTATTTGTTTATGGCTGCTAAATAATACAATCTCTCCCATCATCTGTTTCAATTTCAACGCCATAGCAATGGATTTGTCAGAAATCAGTATAGGTCATTGAAGGCATGAAAAACAAGAAACTGCAATATCTGCTTCATGATTTTATTCACTATATCGCTGAAGCTAGCCTGGTTTAGGAGCAGTCATCACACCGAACTTGTCTTTATGACCTTCTTGATATTTGATACAAAAGCCTTCTTCACCTGGATTCTGAATATAACTAAGGATTCATTCAAGTTATTAACACGAAAGCACGTTACTTCGCTATGTTCACAGATTTCTGTCCGTAGACAGCACCCGCAAAATCGTGTCCGCAGCAGTTGCGAGTAATTAAGAAACGTGAGAGGTTAATGAGTGGTGTCAATCGATAGAGGCTTACATAATGTTGCTGCCGAAAAATAGGCCAATAAGCTAGTTAGGTAATTATTTACAGGCAAAAAATGTAAAAGTTCTCTGCAGCAGTTGTGAGTAATTGAGAAGTGGTAGAGGTTAATGAGTGGTCCATTTGGTAGAGGGTGACGTAGTGTTGTGTCCGAAATAACAATTAGGCCAATAAGGTAATTGGTAATTAATTAGAGGCAATTAGAGGACCCTGGCAACGTTTATATTCTAGAACCCTAGCTAGTGAAGCTAGTTTAGCACTGCTTTTAGAGGAACTAGAGGGCATGAAAGTGGATGTCATAGGGCTTAGTGAGGTTAGGAGGCCGAATGAGGCATATACTGTACTGAAGGATGGGCATGTACTGTGTTATCGAGGTTTACCAGAGAGGAGACAACTAGGAGGAGGTTTCCTTGTCAATAAGTATATAGCGGGAAATATAGATGAATTCTATAGTGTTAATGAGAAGGTTGCAGGCATCGTAATTAGGCTTAATAAGCAGTATAAACTGAGGGTTGTACAGGCCTATGCGCCTACATGTAGTTATGATGACCAGGCAGTTGAAAGCTTCTACGAAGATGACGAATCGGCAATGCGAAAAGTAAAGACGCAGTATACTGTGCTAATGGCCGACTTCAATGCAAAGGTAGGGAAAAAACAGGCAGGAAACAAGGCAGTAGGTGACTATGGCATTGGTTCTAGGAATAGCAGGGGGGAGTTACTAGTTGAGTTTGCAGAACGCAAAAACTTACGAATCATGAATACCTTCTTCAGCAAACGGAAGAACCGGAAATGGACATAGAAAAGTCCTAACGGAGAGACTAAAAACGAAATCGACTTCATAATGTGTTCAACCCCCGCCATTGTGCAGGATGTAGAGGTAATCGGTAAAGTGCGATGCAGTGACCACAGGATGGTGAGGTCCCGAATTAGCCTAAATCTGAAGAAGGAACGCAACAGATTAGTAAGAAAGAAACCCATCAACGAATTAGCGGTGAGGGGGAGGGCGGAAGAGTTCAGGATCTCGCTACAGAATAGGTATTCAGCTCTAACTGAGGATGGCGACATTACCCTAGAGGCAAGGAACAATAATTTCAGAGATATCATTACTGAGTGCGCTGTACAAGTAGGCGGTAGGATAGTTAGACAGGATACCGGTAATCTGTCTAAGGAGACGAAAGGTTTGATTAAGAAACGCCAGAGTATGAAAGCTTCCAATCCAACAGACCAGATCGAATTGGCTAACATATCAAAGCTAATCAATAAGCGCAAGGTGGCCGATATAAGGAAGTATAACATGGAGAAAATTGACCATGCTGTAAAGAACGGGGGAAACCTTAAAGCAGTAAAGAATAAATTGGGCATAGGCAAAAACCAGATGTATGCGATAAGGGACAAGGCGGGCAACGCAATCACACTAATATGGACAAGATATTCAATGTAGCCGAAGCGTTCTATACAGATCTCTACAGTAGCTAACGTAGTCAGGACCGTGATGAGATTGGCGGTAGGGAAAAACAGTCAGACGTTCCACCAGTGCAGAAGGACGAGGTCAAGAAAGCACTAGAAACAATGAAAAGGGGGACATCAGCTGGAGAGGATCAGATAACTACAGATTTGCTGAAGGACGGGGGGGATATCGTGCTAGAAAAACTGGCCACCCTGTATACGCAGTGCCTGGTATCATCGACGGTACCGGAACCATGGAAGAATGCAAACATTATCCTCATTCACAAGAGAGGAGACTCTAAGGTTCTTACAAATTACAGACCAATCAGCTTACTGTCTGCTACGTATAAGGTATTTACTAAGGTAATGGCGAATAGAATCAGGACAACCTTAGACTGCAATCAAGCAAAGGATCAAGCACGGTTTCGGAAACGGTACTCTACTATCGATCATATCCATACCATCAATCAGGTGATAGAAAAATGCTCGGAATATAACCAGCCCTTACACACAGCATTCACCGATTACGAAAAAGCATTTGACTCAGTTGAAACCTCGGCAGTGATGCAGGCATTGCGAAATTAGGGGGTAGACGAGCCACTTACGCACACTTTTTTTAACAACTACAGCTGCGATTGTATCATTGTATACATGCTATATAGCTAAAAAAAGAGCAACAAAGTTGTTCCATAGCCCTAACTACATGCGACTAGTTCAACGGCCTCGGGAAGGAACAGCAGTTTACATTAGGTAGCGAAATACTGGAAGTAATAGGCGAACATGTCTACTTAGGACAGGTAGTAACCGCAGATCCGGAACATGAAAATGAAATCACAAGAATAATAAGATTGGGATGAAGCGCATTTGGCAATCACTCGCAGATTATGACTAGCAGCTTACCGGTATCACTCAAGAGGAAAGTATACAACAGTTGTATTTTGCCTGTACTCACCTATGGGGCTGAAACGTGGAGGCTAACCAACAGAGTTCTACTTAAGTTGAGGACAACCCAGAGGGCTATAGAACGAAAAATGGTAGGGGTAACATTAAGAGATAGAAAGCGTGCAGAGTGGGTCAGAGAAATAACTCAAGTTACCAACATTCTAGTGGAAATTAAGAAGAAGAAATCGACATGGGCAGGACATGTTTGAAGAGAGGATAACCCATGGTCGCTGAGGGTAACAAACTGGATTCCAAGGGAAGGAAAGTATAGCAGGGGGCGGCAGAAAGTTAGGTGGGCGGATGTGATTAAGAAGTTCGCAGGGGTGAAGTGGATGCAGCTAGCACAGAACCGGGTTAAGGGGAGAAATATGGGAGAGGCCTTTGCCCTGCAGTGGGTATAATCAGGCTGATGATGATGATGAAAACATGCAAAATCGTGTCCGTAGCAGTTGTGAGTGATTGAGAAATCGCAAAGGTTAATGGGTGGTGTTAATCGAAAGAGGGTGATGTAACGTGTGCAAAAAAATATTAGGATATTAAGGTAATTAGGTAATTAATTAGAGTCAAAAAATGAAACAGTAAAGGTAAAAATGGTCTCATTAGGTAATGGCTTGGCGCCATATATGAATGTATCAAATACTAAAATAATTAAACCAGTGAATTGAGGTGACTTCAAGGATGTGCTATCACACAGCCTGAAGTCGAGCTAAAAAAAAGCATATGAAGGGATTAGCATGCAATTTAGAAGTACCAAAGACTAAAGTAGTTGAGGCAGTCAATTAGAGTGGCGTCAAAGGCGTGACGTCACGCAACTAGAAATAGAACTGAAAAAGGGGCATAGGAAGGAATTGTGCAATTTGAAAGTACCAAAGACTAAAATGAATAAACAAGAAGTGGATAATGTGAGCTAGAGGCTGTGACGTCACACAACCAACCGGAAGTCTAGCTGAAGAAGGGCATAGGAAGGGATTGGTGCACAATTTGAAAGTACCAAATAAAATGGGTAAACAATAAGTGAATTAAGCAACCAGAAGCTACCAGAAGCAACCAACAGCTTTTGCTTTGGTTGCTTTTGCATTACTCCGTGCTTTTGCATTACTCCAATTCAGATTTTGCAGCGCTCTTTTTAGTTGTAGATGGATGCCACTCTGCAGAAGCGGCCTCAGTAAACTCCAGAGGGAGTGGAGGTTCGCCAATACAGTTGCATGTGTTCTACATTCAAAGCAAATTCTCTAGCAACAAACGGTCCAGTGCAGGCCATACTTGTGTTTGGCCTCTGAGGGCCTAGCATAGGGGTATTCCCACTTGAGGTATAGCAAATTGGCAGTCAGAATAAACGAGGTATGTGGATTTCTAGATCATTAGCTCTGTTTAATGATTTGGAATGAAAAGTCTACACTTGGTCATGATGTGCCACAGCTAGGGCACACCTAGGTGGCGACCCCAGGCCTTCACACTAAGTTTTGTTTTCTTTCATTAGCTCTAGGTTAAAATGAAAACTTGAGATTAAGAGCATGTTTAGTTGCTTATAATAGTTTGCTTTAACCTTCCTTGCATTGTTTTTATTCTATATGCAGGCACCTGGAAAATGCAAGGATATCTTGAGCAGCTTCACTCGACTCGGCAAGCTGCGATGTGGTCGAGCGGCAGGATCACTTGATTAAAACTTTGCTCATAGGATCACTTGGCTTGTAGCAGTGTTCTGGGCATCTAATGACAAGTAGACTGTGGTGTCGAAAACACTGATGAGCCTAGACCTCACAGAGCGCATCCCAAATGTATTGCTGGCATGCACAGCAATTGTGAGAAAATAAAAGCTGTCATCATCGTGCTTTTGCGTCCCTATTTATTGAAGCACCGATTTCACATCACAGACTGTTGTGTGTATGGTGCAAGAAGTGTGGAAAAATTTGGTCACAATAATTGAAGTTTGTACAGTGAAGCAAAATTTGTTCATTCACCATTGAACAGTGTGTAGTGGAAATTACTGTGCACCATTTTGCAGAGGAAGGTATGGCCAAAGTGAGTCCTACAAAACATATGGCTGGAACTGGTTTAAAAAATGGTAGGATATGTAAAACAGGCCATGAAATTTCATCGGAAGGAGTAAAATAAAACCCTTCTTCAAGCACAGGCACTCCTATCAGTGGAGTCCTTGAACTCCTCCTGGAAGAGTTGTAGGACACTACTACAGTGTGTAGTTTTACTCCTTTCGGAGGAGTGCCTTTACTGTATTCGCAGCAGTAGCGCAGTACTCCATCAGTGGAGTCTGATTACTCTATGGCTAGAGAGAGTTTTTTTACACTGGCAAAAGGAGTCGTATATGGGACAAGCGAAAACTCCTCCAAATGGAGTTCTAGTACTCCTGTTCTTAGAGTGTACAGGGAGATATGGGCTGGGTATCTTTCGAAGTATGGGAAGCTGAGAGTGAAATATTATACAAGGAACACCTGAGAAAATTGGACAGTAACAGGTTGGCAGCTGAAATATTTAAATACCTATATATAAAAAGCTTTCACTCTCAATTGGGGAAAAGTAATTGGAAACTAACCAGTAGGCGCACTGGTTACAAGGACGGAGAAATAATGAGCGCTAAACTACAGGTGAAAAATACAGAAGGTAAAAATTGGATAAATTCTATGGAAAACGCAGATCAGAAAGGAAGCATTGTTTGATAACTTGAGAGGCAGCCCTATTGCAAAAACCAGTGCCACTGGGTGCCAGCGCTCCAGCGCCATACCTGATTATGGTCCCAGTATGACGCTGGAAACTGGGCGCACTGGGACGCGGCATACTATCACGCTCCGCACTGGCGGCACTGTTCGCCCGGAGAAAAAAAGGCTGGGAATAAAAATTAAAAAGTAAAAAGTTACGAAACAAGTTAGGTACATAAAAAAACCTAAAAAAAGTAAAAAAGAAAAGGAAAAAAATTAGTTCACCAAGCGCGCCTCGAACTACTTCCCTACGTGCTTATCAATTACTAGCTCAGCACGCTAACCACTAGGCCTCGCCGAGGACTGCATTTTCATGAAACATTTTTGCATTTTATATCATGACCCGCATTTATAAGGCTGGGACTTCATGTTTCGCAGTCTACAGGCCATTGCTACCGTTCTAACAATTGCACCTTCTTGATAATTTTAGCTTGCTGTCTGCTCTCACGACTTGCGACTAATGTTCTGGGTGCCTATGCGCGCTATTTTGTGCACTGGAATCATTTCAACATGTGGAGTTTGACATCGCTGGCAAATTTGCCAACGGCGGCTCTTGGGTGGTGCTCTGCTACCGTGGGCGTAATTTTCGCTGAACACGGAGCTTTAGTAGAAGCCTTCAAGGAAAAAAGTGCGACCGAGCTTCAATACCGGTAAGCGTCGCAGCGAGGACCCTAACTGCGTGTAACTAAACCTTATTTGTATGTAAACCTTGCGGGAAGCCTTGCGATGACCGAGGGCTCGGCTGCTTGATACGCAGAGTAACAAGGAGCGCAAAAGCTTGAGAAACACGCCAGATATAATGTATTACAAGCGCTGTATGTTGTTGCTTCTTCTCTCATGGGCCCATGCATCGCTGGATAAACTACTCTCTTCCTGGTTTTAGTTTTTCTTTCTGATGTTTATACTGGGCTGTGGTGCAGGCTACGCTCGGCTGCGATTGAACCCGCATTGAACATTGTGGCAGTAATCATTGTGTTAGAGTGCCCTTAAGGTCAGCTGTGAAGTTGGTCATGCATGGTAGCCAACATTATTCAATTCCAGCTTTAGTTGTGCGTTAATCGCCAGTGTTTCATGAGATCGAGGCGCGGCGGTCGTTGTCTCTCTCGAAACGCTCGAAACGACCTATGGAAACTTGGAAACTCTAGAAAAAAGATACTGCCTTTGTTTTCTTACAAATGCGCAACGACTTCGCCGCAAAAAGCGCTTGCTTGAACCATATTTTTCATATGCCCCCCTATGGTCGATTGAAAGTACACTGTTGCCCTGTTGGCCCCTGAGGGATGCTACTCCGGCTGACGCCATAGGCCGCACCGGCTATACTGGGGCACTGGGACCAGTGCGGCCCCAGCGCACATACAGCGCTTCTCCCAGTGCATCGCGGATGCCAGCGACACACCCAGCGTCAAAGGTCTAATCCCAGCGTTTTTCTCCCATCGCACCAGTGCAGCCAGTGTCTTCCCGTTACTGCTCCAGTGAATATCGCAGACCTCCAGCGTGCCCAGCAGATCCAGTGCAAAACCAGCGCGAAAATCTTACTGGTTTCGCACTGGAGACGCTGGTTTTTGCAATAGGGAGGGCTCTATATTTTGAAGCTAGATCAGGGTACCTTAGAAATCGCAGCTGCAAAATGAATTTACACATGAAGATGACACATATGCTGTATGTGTTAAGTCCATAGAAACAAATCACCATCTTATACTCTAGAGTGATGTTACCGAACCGGAAGTCAATGCAGCCGAAGTCAGCAAAGTCGCGTTTCCTGAAGCCCTGGTGTTTAGAGATACCAGTGGTCGGGTGAATGAATCTGCAGTGGAAGCTAGCAAAAAGCGATTGGATGACTGGTGGCTTAAAAGCAGAAAAGTGACGTAACGTTAGTAATGTAGAAATAAACATTCACTGAATGGATTGATGATATATTTAACCAATCTAAAACTGTATTCTAGATACAGGGGAAAAAAGAGCATGACACGCTCCTATATTTCATCCATTCATAAGGCCTTACTTCGTTGCAGGCTGTCTTCGCACGCTGCCGCTGGGTGAGCAGTTATCGTTATGCGATAGTTCCGCTATATGTAAGCCTTCCGCACGGGTGCCCACATTGGGCTACTTACGGTCACTATTCCAATCAATATTGTGGTTTACCAGTAGGACGCACAGAGTTCATAATAGTGGCAAACAATATGATACTGCGTTAAGCGCACAATTACTCGCAGAGTTTAGACCAAGCCTTTGAGGGAAATTCGCACAGATCATCTTTTTCGCCGAAACAAGAAAACGCTCTTAATTAGCACACCTGTAAACTTCAATTCTGGAGCTTTGTTCTGGAGATTTCAATTGGTAATTGGTTTTTAGTAATTGTAGAATATAATAACATGTATACAATGACTATACTAGTTTGATGCCCGTTTCGCTTTCCATGGGATATACATTAAACGATCTTTACTATTATTATTTAAAGAATAATAGTGCAACCTCGGAATGAGATTCAACTCTTTATTTGTAGTTTTTGCCTCAAACAGTTCAGGCGCCCATATCTGGATATTTTTCAAAAGCTCCCAGCCTGTTGATGGAAGAATGCGTGTCCCGATAACACCCTATTTTGTTGTTTTTTTCTTCCAGCATGGAATTTCTAGTTTTCCCAATTCACAGTTCAAATCTGCGTCGCATATACCTAAAGGGCATTGAAAACGTACGTCCTCTTCCATGTTTCGGTACTCTGTCGTTTAGATGGGCTGCTGAGTGAAAACGAAATGGAATAAAACTCAACAGTATAACTAAATGTACAATTCGTTATAACAGTTTATTCTACTCGCATTTGAGCGGGTAAATAAAACTTTGA
Organism: Amblyomma maculatum; assembly: GCA_023969395.1. Taxonomy (NCBI): domain Eukaryota; kingdom Metazoa; phylum Arthropoda; class Arachnida; order Ixodida; family Ixodidae; genus Amblyomma; species Amblyomma maculatum. The sequence continues at coordinate 67,259 of JAJIZL010033294.1, read as the reverse complement.
CAACAGTGTGAGAAATGCTAGCGTATTTATCTCACCTCTCTGTGGTCAACACTGAATCTATTCTATTTTAATACTCTTGTTCATACTGTGACATAGTAATACACCACATTGAAACATACACAACAGATATATAAATTTAAAAAAAACATGAAATCTGGCGCGAAAAATATATTTACTCTAATTAAGAAATACAAAGTTCTAGTAGAAATTTGCAGATTATTTGTGGGTGTTTATTGAAAAAATACAGGATAGGCTTTTTCGACTTATCTTGTACAACTGCAATAGAGAAGAGCCATAGTCCGAAATAAATTGAACGCGGTTTGGTGCAATTGGCATTCAACTGGCACCACAACTGGCTGTGACCGGATAATGAACGAGTAGTTGAAAGTAAATAATTTCCTGGCCAGAAACGTCTCGTAATCCTGGGTTTCTAGGCTATTTCAGGGTGGCTAAATAGAAAATGCGATATTTCGTGCTTTAACAACCATTATACGTTGCTTAGAGATGTATGTGCCGGAAGAGTTTTCACTTACCGCACATTGGTGACCTGCATATGTTTTTATCTTTGTCCCTCCTTGGCTATTATTACACGTAACACCGCATCTTAACCATGCCTGTAAAAATAAACCATAAAATCAAATAGTAATATCTGAGCTAATGCTGTGCAAATATGTACTATTAAGGTTTACATAGGCTGCTTTAATAAAGCATTTGAAACATACCGCATTGCTTTCTCATTGTCTATTTTATCCATGATAATGAATAGCAGAAATAATGTTCTCGAAATATACCCGGAGGGAACTTATTAGCAATTTTACGAATATTTAAAGATACAATTTTAGCAGCTTGCTGTATTTCTAAAACCTTAAGAACACACTTCAGCCTTTTTGGATTATCTTTAACCGAACAAAAATGTGCAGCCAATATAGTCACAGTATATCTTTAAAGCACATATACTTGGCTCATGACACATCTTGATGTTGGCAGAAAGTATACGAATAATATACCTAGAGCATTAATTTATATCATACTTCGAATACAGAGAAAATACACAAGAAATAGCATTTTATAGTTGTTACTGGAAAAATAATGTATGAATATAGGACCAGGAAAACAGTGTCAACGCTGCAAGAGAAGAAAAATACCCCAAGAATTTTCAGGTCTGAATAACAAGAAGCAAAGATTCTCAAAGACCCCACAAAATTACAAGTAAGTGACCATTGTCGCCGTTTTGAAGCCCTTGCTATAAGGATTTCAAATCTCTTTACATGAGCTGAGATTTAATTTTAAGGTGAAGGATGTCAGCCTTTGAGCCCTATTGAGCGAATAAACATCCATTCTTTTGTGTGGGCCTTGAAACAACTATGACAATCAACCATAACATTTCAATTGCGCCATGCATGCAATAGATGTTCTCTGAGACGGATGTCAATGTGGAGCCAGTTTGGAAAATTATGGTAGCAAAATTATGCTTCAAACATCGTTCGAGCAGCGTTCTTTATGACACCCTAAAATTTCTCCTCTATAATAGCACTAAGGTGTCAGCCACATTAGGCGCCTATTTGCGACTGGATTAGACTTGACGAGAAACGTACTTTGAATTATGAATATTTTGACCATTTCATCATATTTGTGCCAAACGTGTCACAAAACCATATTTTATACAGATTTCCTGGAGGTGTGACACAATGTTTCTTTAAATACTTCATAAATACTTGTAAGTGAAGTTGCAGGCTTGCTCGAGACGACCTCGATGAAGGAATTGTAGTGAACACCTTGACCACACAAAGAAATAATGCGTTCGCATTCCCACGTGTAATCAGTCCTAAATGTGTAAATTATTTTTTTTCCAACCCTGTAAAAAAATCCGGGACTCAATACGCGAAGCATTTAATGAAAATCGACTAGTGAACATCCCCTGAAGCTGAGGCACAAGTGAAAATATTTAGCGTTTTATTGTTAAGAATTCAACAATAGTTTCCCGAACAGTTATATCCCAACTTACATTATGACCCTGGCTACGTATTTCCCTGAATGTACTAGGCTAGATTGTACCTGATGGCATATGGTGTTAGGAGCAACTGCTTGTCAGATGTTGATAAACAAAAAGATAAGCTGCAAAAAATGGGTTGTTGGAGTTATCAAAATCTGATTTTTATCCCCAGGCTGCTACGAGACCTTCAATCGTGCAGAAAATAAGTTCGAGGTTCATCAGTAACAGAGGTTTGAAATATAGTTCAGATTATATAGCTTGGTATCGCGAATATGCATTTTGATTGATTGCGAACATTCTAAAACAACGTATATACTTTTTCGCTGAAAGGAAAAGTGCTCGTATTGTACTTTTTGCTCTACAGTTTCGACCAATGTAAAAATATATTTCGAATATAATGCTGGTCTTGAATTGTTCTTCAATGAATTGCATTGATATTATGAAAAGTACACTTTAAATAATTGGAAGAAATTGCATAAAAGCGTAAGTATAGTTGTGCGGAGTCGATGTATTTTTGCGTTTTAGCATATCTTTATTATATACTTTGAATAAATAACAACATTTGAAGTGCACTAAAGATGAATTATTTTCATATTTGGAGATAGTATATTTTTGTTCATGGAAAATATGCTAAAAACGTATATGCATTTTCAATGTGGTCGAAGTATGCTCAAGGTACACTTTGACACATGGTAATTCTTTCAGATTTCGAAATTGTCTTTCAAATATACATATTGTCACAGAAGCCAGTGAAACTGGTTCAGCAGGTTTACTTAGGATTAAGTAAAAGCACCGGCAAGATCAGGCACGGAACCGACTGGCGGGCGAGCACCGAGAGCGAAGAAGACGAGCGCGTGCCAGTCTCCCAAGCTCGCCACATGGCGGAGCCAGTACGATGATATTGCGGCATTGCCCCTCCCGGTGGAAAAGGCATCGTCCCAATGCCGAGTGGCGAGGTCGAGGATAACCGTAGTCGGCGGGGATGCGCGTTCACGTCAAGTAGTTAAAGGAAGCAAAGAAAAAAAAACACATGTAGCTTGACCTAGCGGGAGTAGAAGGGCTTCATCCTGGCGACATGTACGACTTCCGATTGTGCTTGCCGTCGGGATGAGCGAACAGTTCCTTGCGGGGTCACTTCGTAGGTGACGTCGCTGAGTTTGCGTTGTACTTCGTACGGGCCGAAGTAGCGGCGCAGAAGCTTCTCGGAGCGACCCCGCTGGCGAACAGGTGTCCACACCCAAACCTGATCGCCAGGGTTGTAAATTACCTCCCTGTGACGAAGGTTATACCGTCGAGCATCTTTATCTTGCTGTGTCCGGACTCTCAGTCTAGCCAGCTGGCGAGCGGCCTTGGCATGCTGGACGAATTGGTCGGCACCGGCAATCGATGGTTGGGCAACATCTGGCAGTAGCATTGCATCCAGCATGGTAACAGCTTCGCGACCGTACACCAAACGAAACGGTGTAAAGCGGGTCGTTTCCTGGACGGCGGTGTTATAAGCAAATGTTGCATACGGTAGTATTTGGTCCCAGTTCTTATGATCTTCGTTGACGTACATAGAAAGCATATCGGCGATGGTCTTATTGAGTCGCTCAGTAAGGCCATTCGTCTGAGGGTGGTAAGCTGTTGTTCTGCGATGACAAGTGCCACTGAGCCGCATCACTTCCTGGGTTAGAGCTGAAGTAAATGCCGTGCCTCTGTCAGTTAAAACGATCGCAGGGGCACCGTGACGAAGGACCAGATTAAAGATGAAAAAGTTCGCAATATCAGTAGACGTGCCGCTGGGAAGAGCTTTCGTCTCACAATAGCGGGTTAGATAATCTGTGGCGACTATAATGTACCTGTTGCCTAATGATGACGTAGGAAATGGCCCGAGCAAGTCCATACCGACTTGGTGAAAAGGTACTCGCGGAGGAACAATAGGGTGCAGCATGCCGGCCGGCTTGACAGGTGGTATCTTCTGACGTTGGCAATCACGGCACGTCCTAACATAGCGCTGAACCATAGCGGCAAGCTTGGGCCAGTAGTACTTTTGTCGTACTCGTGCCAAGGTGCGCGAAAAACCGAGATGTCCGGCAGAAAGCTCGTCGTGGCATGCCTGCAAAACGTCGGTACGGAGCGGCGTTGGGACAACCAGCAGATACTGAATGTCTGTGGAAGCGTAGTTTTTCTTGTAGAGGACGCCGTCACGCAAGCAGAATGACGACTGGCCACGCGTGAAAAGGCGAGGAGGCGATGAGGCGGTTCCTTCGAGGTAATCGATGAGGGGCCGCAGTTCGGTGTCGTCTCGCTGCTGTTGAGCGAGATCTGGCGTCGAGAGAGCGCCGAGAAAGACGGAGTCATCTGTTTCACTTGAAGAGCACGGGATAGGGTTTCGGGATAGGCAGTCAGCGTCACTGTGTTTCTTGCCGGACTTGTACACAATAGTGACGTCGAACTCCTGTAAGCGGAGACTCCAGCGGGCTAACCTGCCTGAAGGATCTTTAAGGTTCGCTAACCAACAGAGTGAGTGGTGGTCGCTTACCACTCTAAACGGCCGACCATACAAATACGGCCGAAATTTTGTTACCGCCCACACAACTGCAAGGCACTCCTTTTCGGTAGTAGAATAATTCGCTTCGGAACGAGACAGGGTGCGGCTGGCGTAAGCAATCACCCGCTCAACGCCTTCTTGCCACTGAACGAGAACTGCACCGAGGCCAACGTTACTGGCGTCGGTATGCAATTCTGTGTCGGCCTCCTCGTCGAAGTGGCCAAGTACGGGCGTTGTTTGAAGGCGCTTGCGAAGCTCCTCGTAGGCCCTTTGCTGCTCGTCGGCCCAGATGAAAGGCTGGTCGTCCTTTGTTAGACGAGTCAATGGTTCCGCTATTCGGGAGAAGTCGTGCACAAATCTCCTGTAATATGCACAGAGGCCCAAAAACCGACGCACGGAGCTTTTATCAGTGGGGGTCGGGAAAGCAGCTACGGCAGCCGTCTTCTCTGGATCAGGGCTAATTCCCTCAGCACTCACGACGTGACCCAGGAACTTGAGCTGTTGGAATGCAAAGTGGCATTTTTCTGGTTTTAGTAAGAGTCCGGCCCCGCGGATGGCATTTAGCACGGCCGTCAATCGTTTGAGGTGCTCTTCGTAAGTCGCAGAGAAAATGACAACATCGTCAAGGTAGACAAGGCACGTCTGCCATTTCAGGCCGGCTAGGACAGTGTCCATCATTCTTTGAAAGGTTGCGGGAGCGGAACACAAACCGAATGGAAGCACCTTAAATTCGTACAGTCCGTCAGGAGTAATGAATGCGGTTTTCTCTCGATCACGTTCATCGACTTCGATCTGCCAGTACCCGCTGCGTAGATCGAGCGATGAAAAGTATCGGGCGTGGCGAAGTCGGTCGAACGAGTCATCGATTCGAGGCAATGGGTAGACGTCCTTTTTCGTAATTTTGTTAAGCCTCCTATAGTCGACGCAGAATCTGAGTGCTCCGTCCTTTTTAGCGACCAGCACAACTGGTGAGGCCCATGGACTTGTGGACGGCTGGATGACATCATCGCGGAGCATTTCATCAACTTGCGCCCGAATAGCCTCTCGTTCTTTCGGCGATACTCGGTAGGGGTGTTGGCGGATAGGGCGCTCGGTGGGATCAACTATAATTCGATGTTTGGTTACTGACGTCTGCTTCACTTTGGAAGTGACGGCAAAGCAGTCACGGTAAGTGTCCAGAATTGCTTGAAGGCGGCGTTTCTGGGTAAGAGACAAAGCTGGGTTCACGTCAGTTTGAACAGTATGTCCAGTGCTCTCAGAAGGGTTCTCGTTGGCCAGCGAAAGGGCGCAATGGGCGGATGGCGCACTGACTTCGTCAAAATAAGCGATAGCTGTACCTTGCGGTAAGTGGCGGTATTCGGCAGTAAAGTTCGTTAAAAGCAGTTCAGTTCGTTTATTTCTCAAGGCAAAGATCCCCCGAGTGACGCAGACTTGTAGGCTCAACAATAAATTCACGTTCGTTTCCGCGAGGCCTTGCAAGGCGGGAGGGTTGTCGCACTGCACTGTAACAAACAAGCTGGTGCGTGGAGGTAGAGTGACATGGTCGTCGCACACTCGGAAAACTGGCCTGTCTGTGTAGTCGTCGTTGTGCTGTCTGTACTCGTCGGAAATTGCGCGGTGAGTGGAAAACGTCACCATGAAGTCACGGAGGTCGATGATTGCTTCGTTTTCTCTAAGAAAATCAAGGCCGAGAATCAGGTCCTTGGAGCACTCTGCTAGCACAACAAAGCAGCACGAGAAAGTTACGTGGTGAATTTCGACGCGAGCGGTGCACACTCCGAGCGGCGTTACCACGTGCCCTCCGGCTGTCTTTATCGGGGCTCCGTGCCAAGGAGTCAGGACTTTTCGCAGAATGGTAGCAAGGCCATGACTCATAACGCAAAAATCAGCGCCGGTATCTACAAGGGCAGTCGTGTTGTGGTTATCAACGACGATCGGTATTTCGGCGGAATGTAGCTCACCGTCGACAAAGTGCGGCGTGTCAGGGATCGTCGGGCTGACGGGTCGTTCGTTGCGTCGAATTACGGCGTCGAAGGTAAGCTTCTGTGATCGTCGGGAGGTCGTCGGACTC
>JAJIZL010033294.1:12804-45662 GCA_023969395.1 Amblyomma maculatum | reverse complement strand
GTGCGTGTGTGCGTGTGTGTGTGTGTGTGTGTGTGTGTGTGTGTGTGTGTGTGTGTGTGTGTGTGTGTGTGTGTGTGTTACGTGCCCCGCCGGGGTGGCGCAGTGGTTAGGGCGCTCAGCTACTGCCCCTAAGGACGCGCATCGAAACCCAGCCTCGGCGGCCGCTTTTCGATGCAAGCGAAATGCATGGCGCGCGTGTGCTGTGCGATTTCAGCACACGTTAAGGAACCCTAGGTGGTAGAAATTTCCGCAGTCTTCCACTAAGGCGTCTCTCATAGCACGAGTCGCTCTTGGGCATTAAACCCCACAAACCAAACCAAACCATATGGTTACGTGCCTTCACCGAACTTCGCCAGAAGTAAACTATCATCGGGCGGGCGGGTTGGTGCAGTTGAAAAAGCTAGAGTCAGGAGTTATAGCTGTGATGGCGTGAGCGGCAGCGGAGGGGGCGACAAAGATTTTATTGATTCTGTGCGTGTGCGCTGGGCTCAGTCGGCCGCATTTGTACCTGAAGTTCAGCCACTATTGTGAAGCAACATTTCGTATAATTTCACGGTTAATTCCAAACGTTTACCCAAACAGCGGCCGAGAGCCATCCCTTTGATCAAATAAAGGCTTTATTCATTCATTCATTCATTCATTCATTCATTCATTCCAACCGTCAAATTTTACGAGTAATTTACAAGATGTTCTGTCTGAACCGTTATTTCTTTATCCTCCACTACAAACCATGATGTGTGGTCGCGCATGTGTCAATAACTCATGAGCAGATACTCAATATGTTTAATTGGCAGCCCCGCGCGCAGTCACTACTCTTGCACGTTTTCATTACAATGAGGAAACAAACGCACAATCCCTGCAGCGCGTTGCGAATAAGCGGTACCGTGCGGCATGTAGAAACGCGGACCAAAAAGATGCCACCATTTACCATCTGCGTCGGCTGATCCTGTTTTTTTGCAGAATAAAGGTTTCTCCCACACCCTATCTGCGTGACTTCGCACACCAGCCACCACCCACCAGCAGGAAAAGAACGAGAGGAACAGAGGTGGCTGCTCTTAGCTCTACTGGGCTGGGAAAGGCAGGTCATCGTCACTTGCGGAAGGGGCTACCCTGCCACCGGACTTTTATCTGCTGTAGGCCGTCATTGCCGTCATAAGAGAGTGTGGTATTTCTGTATCTAGCTTCCTCAAGTTGCTCTTTTACCAGAATGCTATGTTCGTTGAATCGGAAGGAAAGTTCTATACCCAAAGAGCGGCTGTTTGCATCGGATCTAGGGTAGCGCCTATGTTAAGTGATATATTTTTTTCCTTTGCTGATCGTTGCATTAAAAAAAAACATGTCGGGTATGGTGGTGGCGCGCATTTTTTGTTGTGTCGATGACCTCCTAATTTTCGTTGAGAAAAACAAACTTTTCGAGGTGCATGACTGATGTATTTAAACTGCTTAAAGAAAATGCTCTTGGTCTAATGTTCACCACTGAGGTCACCAGTGATAGCAAGCTAGAGTTCTTGGATCTGCATTTGACAGTTGGAACGGGCTATATCTGCTGCGAATACCTACCTAAGGTAGAAAAACCATTTTTAAATTTTAAATCATCATTATCATCATCATCAGCCTGACTATACCCACTGCAGGGTGAAGGCCTCTCCCATATTTCTCCACTTAACCCGGTTCTGTGCTAGCCGCATCCACTTGACCCCCGCGAACTTCTTAACCTCATCCGCCCACCTAACTTTCTGCCGCCCCCTGCTACGCTTTCCTTCCCTTGGAATCCAGTTTGTTACCCTCCGTGACCATCGGTTATCCTCTCTTCACACTACATGTCCTGCACATGTCCATTTCTTATTCTTAATTTCCACTAGAATGTCGGTAACTTGAGTTATTTCTCTGACTCACTCTGCACGCTTTCTATCTCTTAATGTTACCTCTACCATTTATCGTTCCATAGCCCTCTGGGTTGTCCTCAACTTAAGTAGAACTCTCTTGGCTAGCCTCCACGTTTCAGCGCCATAGGTGAGTACAGGCAAGATGCAACTGTTGTATACTTTCCTGTTGAGCGATACCGGAGAGCTGCTAGTCATAATCTGCAAGTGCTTGCCAAATGCGCTCCATCCCAATCTTATTCTTCTTGTTAGTTCCTTTTCATGGTCCGGATCTGCGGTTACTACCTGTCCTAAGTAGACATATTCGCCTACTACTTCCAGTACTTCGCTACCTAATGTAAACTGCTGTTCTTTCCCGCGGTTATTGATCATTACCTTTGTATTCTGCATATTGATTTTCAAGCCAACCTTTCTACTTTTCCTGTCTAGGTCATCAATCATTATTTGCAGTTCATTTTAAATCGCATCACTCTAAGACAGTAAAAACAGGAATTGTGGTCTCATCTCTGATGTCTGCTTTATCAAAATCTTGTGAGCATATAGTAATCGGCAGCTTCAATGATCAAATCGGAAGACTCAAGGCATCTGGTTATTCGCATGATGTTTTATTGTTTGGCTGTAACAGCATAGCCAAAAAGCTTAAAAGTCCTGCTTTGGTGCCTTGTGCAGAAAAATGGAAGGAAAGAAAAAATTTTGCCGTTCTGCCTTGTATACACCGCTTTCACAAAATTTTAAAAATGTGACAAAACGATATGGCGCAGAGGTTGGTTATCCTCTCTTTGCACTACATGTCCTGCCCATATCCATTTCTTCTTCTTAATTTCCACTAGAATTCCACTAATTTCCACCTAAAATGCTTAAAATTATTTGTGCTATTTTGGAAAGAAAAGCTGGAGCATCAGAAAGAACATGAAGTAACATGTGGGGTTAAGCATGCAACAGCGTATGTGCCGTGTGCTGAAGGTGTCTACAAAATCCCACTGTCATGTGGACAAGTGTACAGTGGGCAGACAGGGCGGTGCATTAATACACGTTTTAAAGAGCATTCAAATAACTTGGACGCTAATAAATCTACAAATCTCGTTGACCACGTCTGTGACTGCAAATCTTGTTATCCTTTACAGCAATATTCTGATATCCTCTATAAGCACCCAGCCCTCTTAACACGTGACATAAAGGAGGCCTACCAAATAAAGAAAAAAAATAGGCTGTGCGTTTCAATTCAATTTTAATTCAATTTTATTATATCCGTTTAGTACATTCCAGCTTATACATACAGAAGGAGGTCCCAGAGTCAGTGACTGTATCGGGACCTCCGATAAATGACAGATAACGATTAATATACAAGACAGCAATAATTCCCAGTAAGATAAATTGAACGTAGACAATAAATGAGTTCATAATAAAAATAACATTATTTTGCAACAAAAAACACGCTGAGCAAGCAAGTTGAACACCAAATCAAACAGTAATAAAATATATGTATAAAAAGGCATGACAGTACAGATTTTGAACCATGTTAAATCACATAAAAATACGTACAGCGTAAAGCTGATAACACAGTCATTGTTCAGTATCAGTTTTCTGTTGTTAAAAAGAACTGTTTAACTTCGGATGCAAATCTGTTTTTGTTAACAGATTTGACGATGGATGGTAACGCGTTCCAGACCATGATAGCAGAAAAATTAAAAGTCTGTTCCCCATAATTTGTTCGTACTCTAGGTTGTAATAAATTTTTGTTTCTTGCGAACAGCGTTTTGTTATCATTTATTAGTGAAATTTGTGGTATAAGTGATACTGGAAGTTCGTTTAGTAACTTGTAGAAGAATGTGCATAGGTTGTATTTAACGAGTTCAGCGACTGCCAGGATTCCATGATTACGAAGTAAATGCTTAGTGCTAGAGTCATTGAAGGTGAAAGTAATTATTTTAAGTGCCCGATTTTGAATCGTTTGTAGAGAAAATAAATGCGTGTTATAAGTGTTTCCCCAGGCTACAATGGCGTAGGTGATGTGGGAATGTATGAATGCATAATACAAAGACTTTAGTGTAGAATGTGAAAACAAAGCTCGTGCTGTGATTAGTATGCGTATGCCATATGCTAGTTTAGTTTTGACGTGGGCAATATGCAGATGAAATTCTAACTTCGCGCCCAAGTAGATGTAGTAATCACTTGCTGTAATTATATGCTGGCCAATTCGAATACACGGTGATGATGCAATAGTTATCTGGCTTGAGGTGAATAAAAGGAAAGACGTTTTTGAAGGATTCATCTGAAGCATATTAGGTTCACACCACTTTGAAATATGAGCAACGTCCTTGTTAAGGTTACTAACTACAGTCGATACGAATTTGCCTGAAGTGAAGATTGTAGTATCATCGGCATATAAGCCACATTTTGAAGAAGTCAGGCGGTTAGGCAGGTCATTAATATAGACAAGAAAAAGTAGTGGGCCTAGTATTGAGCCTTGTGGTACGCCTATATTAGTATTTTTTTTTCATCGGAATAAATGCCTGAAATACTAACTAGCTGGCTGCGGTTTTTTAAGAAATTTTTAATCAGTTGCAATGGTGGGCCTGTTATTCCTACCGCTTCTAGTTTCATGAAGAGAATTGAGTGGTTAATAGAATCGAATGCTTTAGTGAGGTCTATAAATACTGCACCAGCGCAGTTTCCTGCGTCTATTTCCTTTTTAAGTTTATCTGTTAGATATAAAATTGCTAGGTCAGTAGAGTAGCCTGGGCAAAATCCATACTGAAAAGAAGAAACAACATTAAATTTATCGAAATATTTGGTCAAGCGTTTTTCAATTAACTTTTCAATTACTTTGCTGAAAAAGGGGAGTACACAGATTGGTCTATAATATGTTATCAAGAAGCGGTCACCTTTCTTAAACACCGGAGTGATTCTGCCGTGTATTATTTCGTGAGGAGATTCCGGTCTTAAACATGCTATTGATGATATTAGAAAGAACAAGAGATATGGGTTGAGCGATTAGTTTTATATAGCTAGGGTGAACACTGTCGAGACCTGCGCTGGTTACTTTTAGAGAGGAAATGATGGAAACAACCTCGTCAGAATTCAGGAATTGTTCGGAATAAGAAAAATGAATAAGGTGGATGATTTGTGCCGAACTCGTAATGAGGTGCTGGCCCTGAGTTATGATGCGAGAAGTAATTACAGAAAGCATCAGCAATTTCTCGAGGGCTAGAATAAACAACATTGTCGTGGGTTACAGTCGTTATCGGCACCTGTTGTGCACCTTTATTTAGGAATGAGTTAATTACTTCTCACTTTTTTTAGTGTTGCTACCACATTCGATAATTCGCTGTTCAAAAAAACGTCTTTTAGCATTCTTTAATTGCATGGATAGGCAATTGCAGAATCTTTTGTAGCGAGCGCGAAGCTTGATATTAAACGGTTTTTTCTTTGTCTTTTTGTAAAGGTTGTCGCGCGTGCGCAGTGCCTTTAGGAGTTTATCGGTAAGCCATGGGTTTTGGGGTGACGCAATAACTTTCTTGCATTTACGTCTCTGGGAGTTAGCATGAATGAAAGATGTCAGGAGCGTTAAGAAACGAGAAAAGGCTTGTTGTGGGTCGTTCGCCGAGATAAGTTAGTAAGCCATCCAGGCGTTAGTAAGCTATCCATTTTTCTGCATGAAAGCGAGATTGCATGCCTTCATCCTAAGTGGCAACACGTGCGTTGCTTGCCCACTTCTTGATAGGTAGGTAACGTTTTTCATATATTGTGTTCCGTCTTTGATTAAACTTTCAGTTGTGAGTCAGCGATCGTCTTGTGTTTATTTGCTCTGGTGCTTGTCTTTTGTGCTGTTTTTCCATCCAATATAGTCTACCAACTCGCCGTTTCGCTATAGTGAATGGGAGATACAAGGCGAAAATTAAAAAAAAAACTGCAAGAAACCTAAAGGCTTGGAATATAGCATATCGTAAGATTTTGCAAAGCGTGTGCAGCAGATATGAAAAAAAAAACTTTGGGAAAGCACAAAAGAGCCCAGACATAAAGGCGACAAGGTTGTTCTCTTTTTCGGTAAAATAAGATACATAGAAAATATTTCGTTTGGTTTACGAAAGGAATGCGAGAGTGCAGCTTGCTGCACTTTGGGAGAGCTGCTGCAATCGTGATAGCACCGTTTTGTCGAAAGATAAAACAGTACATTTAACCCGAAAGAGCCGATCTTCGATTGGCCTGTTTTCTGTGCCTAATGTGAACGCCCGAAGCATCATAAGAAAGTGCGATGAATATGAAAGTCTTCTTCACGCGTACGTTCCAGACGTTTCTATCCCCACTGACATTTCGACTCATGAAATCATTCTTGGTAGCGACATTATACCACACTCTCATGAAATAATTCCCCTAGAGCGCTACTCAAAAGGAGGTGGTGTCGTAATCGTAAATAAAAAGGATTAGATTAGAAGGTACGCCGTTAGACTAAATTAGAAGGTACACCATAATACGAGTGTGGAAATGGTCTGGTTCGTTCTAAGGGTTTCAACCATCAGTATTCTTATCGGCGCCGTCTACAGGCCTCCGAATATGACAAATGCTGGAATCGCAGCAAGAATTCCTGGCCGAATATAGAAAACGCTACGTTGACATAATCATGGGTGGCAACTTTATATTGCCGAAACTAAACTGGGATCTCTTATGCGCTAAGCCGTCTAGTAAGCATTTGAACTTACTCCTTGACCCGACCTTTTCCTACAACCTTAAGCAGATGGTGGGTACCCCCCCCAAGAATCACGTCGGAAGTTCGTGCCTCGTTTTCGTGCTCGTTTCAGACATGGTTTGTCGGCTTAGTTTCACAGTTGAAGTTCTGGCTGGAATATCTAATCACAGCCTAGTATGCTCTTTTCAGCAACCTTAGACGGCCCGAAATATGAGGGACAAAAAGGACCTTTCATAAATTTATTCACGCTGACGACACCAGCATTTTAGACCTTCTTAAAATGACTTCTTAAAACGACATGCTTGACAAAATATATGTGGACGGTAGATCAACTGCCGACAATCTGTGGCTTCAAGTACATGGTTCTTGAGTGTATGAAAAAGTACGCTTCTTGAAGTCACGAAAGTGAGAAGCTCTAACCCTTGGATTACACTGAAAATAATTGAGCTAAAGCATCGTGTTAAACGATTGTCAAGTCCTCGCTCGTAGAGAAGTTTCAACTTCCGGGAAGAAGATTCGTTTGTCCATTAAAAATTTTTCAACATCAAAATGTTCAATTTCCTTTATAGGGACCCCCAAAAGTTTTGGAGGCACCTAACAGATAAGAAAGATCCTGTGCGCAAAATTTTTCTGAACAACACTGACGTTACGCACACATGTGTTATAGCGTCAGCTTTTAACGACCACTTCTGCCGTGTATTAAGGGATATGGTTGTCGAATTCATAGGTAAACATCTTGATACACCTGATATTGCCATAAGCGAGTAAGGAAGCTTTTCAGTATTACTTCACCATGACACAATGAAATATTCTGGACCGGATGACGCTCCAAAATGCTTGCTTTACAGATACGCTGAACGGTGCTCAAAATATTTATATTTATTATCTTCAGAGGAAGTCTGCATAAAAGTGAAGTTCCTAATAATTGGAAAACAGCGATTTTGATAGAAATGCAAAGATCGGGTTATGAGTACTCGGTGACGAATTATAGGCCGATTTCTCTGTTGGGTGCTACCAGCAGTGTCATTAGGCGCTTCATTTTTAAACACTGAGCTCATTTTTGAAACGGCATAAGTTTTTTGCGAGTGGTCAGCATGGTTGTCGGCGTCGTCGATCGACAGTGACGCAGCTGCTTCACAATGCGAATGAATTTTTTGTGTTGCTGGACAACGGTGGTCCCAAAGATGCAATTTTTCTCAATTTCCAAAAGGTCTTTGACCGCACCTCCCAGCCGAACTTTACCACAAAACTTTGAACAATCTTAAATAATAACCAACCTGTAGTGTGGCTCGAATCTGGTCTGTCTGATTGTAATCAATATTTTCGAAAAGCAAAATCAAAGTCTCAAAAAGCTCCAGTACTTTCCTGGGTTCCTCAAGGCTCGGTGCTAGCGTACCTTCATTTTCTTATTAATCTGAACGAGCTGACCATCGATTCTCTAATTCGCCGCCGTTTGTTTGCAGATGACTGCATTGTCTACTACAACATTGAGGCAGTAGAGGATCAAGCCGCTCTAACAACTACCTAATCTCTATTACTAACTGGTGCCACGTGTGGGAGATAACTAAACATATAGAAATTCTCCCAAATGATAATAAGACGTAAAAAAAGTAACTTCCCTACGCGTAGGATGTCAATAATAACCAGTCACCCAAGGAAACCAGTTCAAATTCTTGGGCATAATTATCGATTCCAAATAAAGCTGAAACACGCATGATTAAAACATCGTCCCTACAGCATCAAATTTACTCTGTTTGCTCAGGAATCGGAATCGCTTAATACACTCGATGGCAAAACAAATTTAGTTGCATTCAAGCGTTACCGGGATAGGATGAAATTTTTCTATTTACGCTATAATAATCAGTTGGGAATAAATAAAAGTTTATATATTCTACCAGCTAATCGCGCTCCAAACGCTCGTATCATACCTAAACAGGTATAGATTAATTGTGCAGAACTAACTCATTTAAACATTCCTTTTTTCGGCTTAGTATTTGCGAATGGAATGCGTTACCCGCCGACACTGTTGATTCTCCAACTATTTCTTCATTCCTCTGCGCACTTGCGCCCAAGCCACAGTTACATGTTCGTCTCCTCGTCAAATGACCTATTCATGTAAATATTCTGTGTTTTTTAATGATTTATTCTTCAATGTCAAGTGTCTTGTTTGCTGTTTTTGCTTCTGTTCACCTGCACTGCCCACTCCTGCCAAAGGACTGATAACAATGCTGACAGTACCTGTAAAATAAATAATTAAATAATACACACCCCTTTGTACGCCCGTTACTAGAATACGCAGATGTAGTTTGGGATCCACACTTTAAAACTGAAATTAACCGCATAGAGCATGCTAAAAATGCGCTTCGTTTTATTCACAATGTCTATGGCAGGCAGGTCTCCGTATCAGATCTTTACAAATGGTCCGTTATTTACACACTATAATCAGGGCGAATGTTGCACCACTTCAAAATGTTATTTGAGAGGCTTAACAAACAGATAAAACTAGATTTCTAGACATATATGCAATTTAACACTGCACGACCTAATTTATCACACAATTAATAACCGCTACGATGAAATAGCTCTACGAAACTACTTTAATTATATACAACACTGGTGTAATCAATGACTACTGAAACATAAGCCCAATAAATGCAAACGGTATGAAGGAGCACTGAACCAGCGTAGAGGGGAAGCCGCAGTTCGGAACTAGAGCCAACGTTTCGGCAAGTGCACTTGTCTTCGCCTACTTTCAGCCACACACTTCATCTTCTCATGTTCCCCTATGTAATCTCACACGCCAGGGTTAACTGAATCTTACGAATATCTGGTTGTAACCTTGACGAGTTAATCTAGAATGCGCCTACCAGTACACAGATACACATACCAGTACAACTTCTCGAGGTGGCGGTGTCATATTTGCTATCAAAAATTGTTTTCAAGCCCAGATTGTAGACACCAGTTACGACTTGGAAGTTTTGGGGAAATCAGTGCACCTGTCGATCACTGTAGCCTATTCCATCGGTGTCTGTAACCGTCCGCCAGATGCACGAGGCGATTTCGTCGATAACCTCAACGAGTCACTTAGCTTCTTACAAAACAAGCAGCCAACCACACCAATAATTTTGGCTGGTGATTTAAATTACCCGAGAATAGACTGGCAGACGTGTAACCCCACTGGCAATACAAGACAGCGCGAAAGCCTGGAATTTGGTGATCTGCTTTCTTTGTTCAGCCTGACCCAAATCGTATCTTGTTCAACACGTGGAAACGTCATCTTAGATCTAGTGGTGACGACAGAACCAGAACATGTGCATGTAAATGTGTTGGAGTGCATTAGCGACCACAATGTTTTGCACTGTGAGTACGCCTTAGAAATGAAAAAGCCTGAACTACAAAACAGGGTCATATAGGATAACACGCGAGCAAATGTTGACTGCCATTATCGGATTACTTTTATCATTTTCTGAAGAATGCTTGAGCGCAATTTCTCGGCGTGATAGCACAGAAAATTGGAGAATAGTTCAGAATAAGCTAATTGAATTAAAAGAAGAATATATTCCTAAAATAACATTCAGATCGTCATCGCACAACTCATGGTTCACTACACATGTAAAGCTATGCATCAGCAAAAAAAGAGCGTTTCTACCCTAAAGCGAAACTGAGGGCCTCGGTTGGTGATTGGAAGCTTTGCAGGGATCAGGCAGAAATATTAAAGAGAGAAATTGAAGCCGCTAAAGACAAATCTTCTAATCACGATATATCAGAACTACTAAAAAATAACACCAAGAAGTTTTGGAAAGTAGTTATTCCGAAGGCCTCCGCAACGAACGTCATATCAATTATCAAGGACGGTGAGCTTCTTCCGCCATCAGAGGTAGCTTCAGACTTTAATTCTTTCTTTAGCTCCGTTTTCACCAGGAAATTCCAATCTCTCCTGATCTTAAATTAACTTCACTTAGTGCCACCATGAATAATCTCATCATCACTCATGAAGGAATAGAAAAAGCTGTTGACCCGCTGTAAATAAACTGTTCCCCTGGTCCAGGCGGTATATGCCCAAAATTGCTTAAGTTAACAAAGCCAGTAACCTCAAATATTCTTGCCGCCTTATGCCAGCAACCTCTTGGCACTGGATACATCCCTAAGTCATGGAAACTTGCTCGTGTTACCCCTGTATTTAAACCCGGTGACTCATCACTAGTAACAAATTACAGACCCATCTCATTAACCAGTATACCTTGCAAACTGCTAGAGCATATCACATCATCTGCTATTATGAAGTGCTTAACAGGACACTTTTTCCCCAATCAGCATGAATTCCTACATGATCGTTCCTGTGAGACTCAGTTTGAATTATTAACTGACCTGCATCATGCCGTCCATGCTAAATTAAGAACTGACGCTATATTCATTGACTTCGCGAAAGCATTTGAAAAGGTAGCCCATAATCGTTTATTACTAAAACTAAAGAGTATTGGTATAAATAACAAGGTTATTACCTGGATTGCTAACTTTCTTAGCAACTGTTATCAATATGTTCATATAAATGGGTGCTGTTCTTCCTCAATCTTGGTAAAATCTGGCGTTCCACAAGGCTCAGTACTCGGACCGATTAAATTCCTGATCTACATTAATGGCATGAGTGACACCATTGCTTCTGCTACAAGATTATTTTCAGACGATTGTGATATCTACAGACATATCACCCGCCCTGCCGATACTAACTCTTTACAGACTGACCTCGATAGAATCGCCTATTGGTGTGAACAGTGGCAAATGGAGATTAAAGTCTCTAAAACAAAGACTAATATTTACCACTAACCCTAGGCCTCATAATCATTTTTACGGCATGAACAGTACTCCCATTTAGAATGTTAATACGCTGAAATGCCCAGGGGTTCATCTTTCCTCTGATCTAACATGGAACAACCACATCGGTGCAATTGTAAGCAAATCATCCAAAGCACTTGGCTTCATCAGGCGTAACTTGCTCCAAGCTAATCCTACTACCAAACTTTTGGCATACACGGCCCCGTCCGCTTGAAAATAGAATACGCCTCTTTAATTTGCAATCAGTGTCAAATGTACCTGATCAACAAATTGGAGTTGGTTCAGAATAAATTTGCTAGATTTATAACAAAAAACTACTGTCGACATTGCAGCATAACCATCAAAACATAGCTAAACTTATCATCACTTTAAAAGCGAGGAATGGTATCAATATTATCTTTTCTTTTTCACAGGCTCTATCATCGTTCGCTGCATGTTATATCAGACCCAGCCACCGGATATTTCCGCGCTTGGATCATAACTTCAAAATTGAACCCATGTTTTCACGTACGCATCTCCTTAGTCACTTCCCATTATTTCTTGCCATCCCCCACTGGAACAAATTGCCTCAAGATATTGTTTCCACATTAAATCATGGTGCTTTCATACAGAAGCTTAAGAAGTTCTGGAAAACAAATTCTTTATAGATATGCCGCATTCAGCACAAGGTCAATTTACCATTTCTGTTATTACTATTAACCACAGCCTCTGTTATTTTGCCGATTTTTATGTGCTTGAGTTGATATTGTATTGACAGTGTAGAACATATTGTCTTGTATTCAACTATGTAACCCCCCCTTATGTAATGTCCGTAAAACGGCCTTTAGAGTATTTGAATAAAAACTAACGATATCATCTGCTAACATAAGTCATGGATCCTTAAAACGCCATCGGCTCTATCCAACCGAAACATAAAATTACAATATTACAAATCATTTGTCCGATCAAAGCTGGAGCATGCAACACCTATCTGGAGTCCTAAGCGAAAATATTGCTACGAAGATGACGAAGCAGGCCGTGGCTCGGGGCAGAGCGCTCGCGCCAGGCCCGCTGGCCATAAGAGCATATTTCAGCGTCATGTCATCACGTCGTTCTGTTTTTGTTGTATCGCCGTGTTTCATCGCTTGTCATGCCACCACGTAACAATATTTAACCACTTCCATATAATCATTTCAGTATCTTAGTACTAAATTAATTAATGTTACTTGGACAAAGTAAGAATATCAGCAATAAAAAGAGAATCCTTTCACAACCCTGGCTTACCGACAATAAATAGCAATCATGTTCTTAGGTCACAAATATTTTTTTTACAGTTAACTTCATTTCCTGCCCTAGATTAACCCTCCAACCAGCATTTTGTTCCGCTTTGGTCACCGCCTTTTTGAGGCCTTAATACGTCACCGTACTGCCACAATCGCGCATCACACCTGCATGGTCAGCGTTGGACTGGGAAGGCCTGCACGGCGTTGTCGCAATACTTGTTTATCCACACTTTTCACAGATGCACCTGCCGTCACTAACGGTAATGATGTTCATCGTTTTTTCAATGTAAATATTTTTGTTGCATGATGTGTTATCACCCACAAGTATTACCCCTGTCTTGGGCACATTTAAGGTAATGAAGTGAACATGAAAGCGATATATCAGGCGAAATGCACTTCAATCTCCTATGAAGTCCATCGCAGCAAGCTTAATTTTTGATCTAGAATAAAAATTAAGCTTTCGATAATGTCAACTTGCGTCACCTAGGTAAATATCTGAGATTATCTTCTTATGTAATCACATCAGCACCAATCTGTTCTTCCCCTTTCCTTCCTATCAATAACATTTGCGATTGGAGCGCTTGACGCCCAGTGAGTTCAGATGGTGAGCCATTTTTGATGCCTAGAGATAAATATGTGCCAACCAACATGTAACCGTGGCTTTGACGCCAATTCGGTAACATTTCATAGTGTTCCCTTTAAATTTTGTATGTGTATATGCAACATCCACGAAAGCCGTGCTAAATACATAGCCATTCACAGTCCCCTCTACCGGAAGAAGCAATATTTAGTCAGAATTAGAAGGATCAGGTCTATTTCTCTGTTTTATTTATCTTTACAAAAAATCATTAAAAATGCGATGGTAGGCACTACGATGATTTACTGTTTCAGCAGCAGTTGGGCCACGCATCTTTTCACGCATTACTGGGAATTTCATATCCAGGTGGAGGCAGACAACTGCAGTCATATGTAGGCAAAATCATCCGCCAGAAAAATTTATTTTGCATTAAAAATACGAGCGTAACAATGTTAAATTGTTCTTATTGAACTTCTCTTGTACCATTTAAAAGAAGCTGGAAATTGTAGAAACTATGCCATTACTTTTGATATTTACGTCCAAACCAATTTTTTTTTTGTGTTTATCTGACCGAGTAATTTATATTCTACCAAATGGCTTTTTTATAATTGTAATTCATTTTTACTTTCTATTACAGCGTGTTGCACAATTAGAGACGCGATGTAGAATGCTTCTCCCAGTTAAACCGCGGAATCCTTGCAGTTCACATTTTACACAGAATTGGTATTTTGTTGCTAGTATTTTTTAATACCAAATTTGTTTGGGGTAATTGCCTGATTCGATCAAAAGAAGTCAGATGTTCCCATCGTGGTGTTTTCTGCACCTGTTAAGCTAGGCCGACTCTGCTCGCTCACGGCGACAGAGAGAAGTAGGCCAGGCGTTTGCACAAAGAAGCATGGTAAGCCCTATGTATAATGCGCTAAAGGCATTGTTTATGAAATTCCACTAACCTGTGGAAAGGCCTACATTGGCCAAACAGGGAGATGCGTTAATGATCGAGCAGGGGAGCATGTGCGCACGTTAGGGGATAAGGAATGTACTACAAACTTAACCGAACATTGTCGAGATTGCAATTGCCGGCCGCGACTAAATGAGATTAAGACACTTGGCCGTGGCAGCAACGCAGTGGCGCGTGGAATATTTGAGTCGTTTTTGATAAACAAAGCGCACAATTGTGTCAGTGATACGTCTATCGCCTTATACAAAAACGAGTCTGCCTTGTTGAATTCTGTTTTGTAGGGTATGACGGTGGTTCGCGTTTATCAGGAATATGTTGGTTTTATCCGCTGCGCATGCGCTTACATGTTTTATATTTAGAGGTTAAACTTCTGAATAAACTAGTTGTTAGTTTGCGCTCGTCCTGTCGTTGCCTCTGTTTTTTGTGTTGTCTTTCTTGCGCATAGCCTTAATGGCATTACACCTTGGTTTCGGTGAACATTGGTACACAATCTGTGCTCCTCAAGTCCTGTTGATTGTCATCCGTTTTACGCCGGGAGCAATGGGTCGCTAGGTTTCCTG
Organism: Amblyomma maculatum; assembly: GCA_023969395.1. Classification (NCBI taxonomy): domain Eukaryota; kingdom Metazoa; phylum Arthropoda; class Arachnida; order Ixodida; family Ixodidae; genus Amblyomma; species Amblyomma maculatum. Next base: position 30,902 of record JAJIZL010033294.1, on the reverse strand, counting down.
GGTTTTAATGCGCAACACAAATTTCTATGCTCCCTTAGCCTTTCATTGATGCACGGCCTGTTTGCTCAACGTAGGCCTTCCCACATGTAAGGGGGATCTTGAATACGACACCCGTGCGACATTTCACAAACTGTTCCCTTTGCAGTAATTCGCATCCTTCCTTACTTTCTCTCATTTCATTCACCTTCCTGCACATACTTTTTAACTTCTTTGGTGCGGACAGCACGACCCTAATTTCGAATCGGCTGGCTGTCTTCTTAAGACTGTGATATGCCATGTACGTATGGCAAGACAACAACCTGTCTTCTCTTTTCAGTGTCTTTACGTTCTCTTGCTAGGGGTCGAATAGGGGCCGATGCATCAATGAAAGGCTAAGGGAGCACAGAAATTCGTGTTGCGCATTGTCTACTCCAGGAAACCTGGCGAACTATTGCTCCCGGTGTGAAACGGATGACAATCAACAGGACTTGAGGAGCACGGATTGTGTACCAAAGGTTCACCGAAACCAAGGAGCTTGCAAGCGGAAAAGACAGTTTTAAAAGAGATTATTGAAGCTTAGGATTGTGAAAAACATCGGTACAAGCGTCCTCTACATGCCACACAAGCATTTCCCCCGCAGTGTCTTTAGAACAACCGCTTTGCTTTCTTTTAACAATCTTTTTAAACAAACTGTAGTACTAAAATATTTTTGGAGCAGTGCATACAGGCACATAAACACGAAACCGATACCGTTGAGACATGTTCCTCGTTATCTTGAACCGAGAGTGCGCACTCATTACGGTAAAGCAAGAAGACTCTATTATGTTCCAGCCATCTTGAACGAAAACCGGACGATGTATTTTCTATAGTGTGCTGTGCCAAATGTTTCTTTTTTTTTGCCTCTAATGGAGTTCTGATGTGGCGCGAAGATTGCCGCGGCTGCCGGGTGTCGCCGCACAAGCCCACTGTGGCTTCGTCGCTTCCGTATGTGTATGTTGTTTTAACTATACTAAATAAAGATTATTATTATTATTATTTTATTAGCAGTCTGTCCCAGTGAAGCAACCGGTTAGTACAGGTCACATGTCCGCTTACCCCATTATGTGCGAAAAAAAAAGCACGAAGGGTTCTGATCTCCTGGCAGAACACGCATACACCGACGCACGTGTTGTAGTGAACACTCACTTTCGACGGGAGCTTAAACAAGAGCCTCAACTGGCCTTTACTGAACAAACGCTTGAAGTGACCTCCGATAAGCGCTAAGAAAACATTCAAACGCCACAGCAACAATGAAGCCACAAATGCACACAACGCAGTGACAAATTCAACCAGCTGACAGCGACGGGCGGCGCAAAATTCTACCGTGAAGTCTACCCTGGCGCCCCTGGTGTCGGCGCCACGAAGCAGACGCCTGTCGACGTACGCGGGGCCTCCGCTCCCCGCCGAGCCGCCGCGGAATGCGCACACTACCCAATATTCTAGTTCACGTAGTTCCAGGCAACCAACTTCGTCGTCTACGCCAACCAGCAACCACTTCATTGTCTACGCCAACTAGCCCCTGATTGTCTCCGCTTCTTCGTCGACTATAGTTTGTGTCACTGCCCCCTCCTCTGTAGCATTGACTCGATGCGACGCGGTGCTATTTGGAAAAAGTTAGCGAAAGGGTGCAAAAAAGTATCACAAGGCCGTAAGCGGCGTTGACGAAAACTTCAGTCATACACGATCATGGTAAGAGCTTCAGCCGAACCACGTGCACGACTTCAGGACGCTGCGGCCTTCGGGATGGAGCTGAAGATACGGAAATCACGGCGTAGGTGAAGTCATTGATACGGCGAAAAATCTCGTAAGGGCCGAAGTATCGGCGTAGTAATTTTTTAGACAGGTCGCGAGGACGAACAGGTGTCCACACCCACAAGAAGTCGCCCGGCTCGTAAATGAAGATTCTTCAGCCGAGGTTATACCGAGCAGCGTCATTCGCCTGTTGTCAGTGGATTCTGAGGCGTGCTAGTTGCCGCGCTTCCTCAGCACGCTGAACAAAGATGTCGGCGTCAAGTCTGGCGTCAGAGCCGCAAGAAGGACCAACTGGCATCATGGCATTCAACGGCGTGCTCACTTGGCGACCGAAACCAAGCTGAAACGGGGTCAGTCGCGTCGTTTCTTTAGTGGCGGTATTGTACGCGAAAGTTATATAGGGCAATATCGCATCCCAGGTGCTATGTTCTGCGTCCACATACATACATATCATGTCAGTGAGTGTGCGATTGAGGCGCTACCCCAGCTCGTTGGTCTGAGGGTGATACGCCGTCGCAAGTTGATATCTAGTGTGAGTCAGAGTCATGACGAACCTGATTAGGCGAGCCATAAAAGCTGTTCCACGGTCAGTGATTACTACGGCGGGGGCGCCATGACGTAAGGCAATGGTATGAACGAAAAACTGAGCAACTTCGGCTGCAGTGCCTTTAACAAGGGACGCGGTCTCTGCGTATCGTGTTAGGTAGTCTGTCGCGCTGACTACCCAACGATTGCCAGACGAGGACTTCGGAAAAGGACCGAGAAGATCCATGCTCATTTGATGGAAAGGGGTCTTCGATGGAGCAATAGGCTGAAGAAATCCAGCGGGTTTAAATGGCGGAGACTTCTGAAGTTGGCACTCACCACATGAGCGTACATAGGCCCACATCGATGGGAGTAACCTGGGCCAATAATACTTTTGACGAATTTGTGCAAGTGTACGGCTCACCCCCAGGTGGCCGGCGGTGGGTTCATCATGACAGGCACTCAATATATCTCGGCGAAACTCGGAGGGCACAACAAGGAGAAACGTCTCTTTACTGTTAGCAAAATGTCGCTTGAAGAGCACGTTACCACGCAGAGTGAACGTTTGAAGCCCACGATGCACACACGGGGAATACGGGCGTCGACACCCTGCTAGTAGTCGACGAGTGGCGCTAACTCTGTGTCCATTCTCTGCAGCTGCGCCATTTGGGTTGTACTGATAGCCGCCAGAAATGTAAAATCATCGGCCGTCTCTACTGGACATATGGCGATGGGCGAGCGCGACAGATAGTCAGCATCCTGATGCTTCCGTCCTGATTTGTATGACTGTTACGTCATACTCTTATAATCTAAGGCTCCATCTAGCCAATTGTCCTGAGGGGCCTCTGAGGTTCGCAAGCCAACATAATGAGCGGTGGTCGCTTATAACGCGGAAAGGCCGGCCGTAGAGGTATGGTCGGAACTTGGTGAGGGCCCATATTACCGCCAGACATTCTTTCTCAGTTGTTGAATAGTTGGTTTCGGAGCGGGTAAATCTTCGGCTCGCGTAAGCAAAGACCCGTTCTGCACCGTCTTGCCACTGAATTAGTACTGCACCAATCCCAACGTTGCTGGCATCAGTGTGGACGTCAGTTGCGGCGTTTTCATCAAAATAGCCTACTATCGGGGATTTTGTAGGCGGCAGCGAAGCTTAATTAAAGCGGCCTCTTGTTCACTTCCACACAGTAACGGCGTGCCATCTAGAACCAGTGTGGTTAACGGTTCCGCGATGTGCGAAAAGTTTCATACAAAACGTCTGTAATGGGAGCACGAACCTAAGAACTGTCGAACAGCTGTCTTGTCAGTTGGGTGTGGAGAACCAGAAACGGCAGCTGTCTTTTCAGGGTCCGGGCGAGCACCTTTTGCGCTGAACGCGTGGCCAAGGAAGCGAAGTTCCTCAAAGCCAAAGTGACATTTCTCCGGTGTGATTGTCAGGTTGGTGTCTCGGAGAGCTTTTAACACAAGGCGTAACCTCTCTAGGTGTTGGTCGAAAGTGGTTGAAAATATGACGACATCGTCCAGGTAAATCAAACACGACTGCCACTTCAAACCGGACAGAACGGTGTCCATCATGCGTTGAAACGTGGCCGGTGCCGAACATAGGCCGAACGGTAGCACCTTAAACTCATACAAGCCATCCGGTGTCACGAAAGCCGTCTTCTCCCGGTCACTCTCATCCACTTCTATTTGCCAGTACCCACTTTTTAGGTCTAACGACGAGAAGTATCGGGCATCTCGCAGTCGATCGAGTGCGTCGTCTATGCAGGGAAGTGGGTAAACGTCCTTTTTAGTGACGAGATTAAGCTTTCTGTAATCGACACAGAACCGCAAAGTGTTGTCCTTCTTTCTTACGAGAACAACCGGCGAAGCCCACGGGCTTGTAGACGGCTGAATGACATCGTCGGAAAGCGTTTTGGTGACCTGTCTCTGAATCGCTGCTCGTTCCGTCGGAGAAACGCGGTATGGGCGTTGGCATACGGGGCTCGTGGTCTCGTCTGTTATTATATGGTGTTTGGTGACCGGAGTTCGGCCCACTTTGGAAGACGTGGCGAAGCAGCCTTCATAATCTGCCAAGACAGCCGAAAGCGGATCTTTCTGAGCTTGTGATAACTCGGTGTTTATTTCGACGGGCGGCAGAACGTGATTAGGTCCAGTATCTTCCTGAAGGGCTCCTTCCAAGGTGCACAAATGTGGAACTCCATGACGTCTTGGAGGAAGATCACCGTGAATTTGACGAGGTGCTGAAATTCGTTCGAAAAGTTGGTGAGCAGAGCGGTAGTGCAGCCATCCCGTAGGTGGACGAGACCTCGGGTAACAATGAGACCCCTCTCAAGCAGCAGCGGGATATGACCCTCCACCATACCGTCATAGCCGTGAAATAGGTCGTTCTGCACGCGCAGTACGACACTGCAGCGTGGTGGCGCCATGACGTCATCCTCCACATTACGCAGAGCATGGCTACAGGGATTGTGGGTGTCGAAGCCTGCCACTGCCTGTTTAGTCGAGAATATGACTCGTGCCTCGTGTAGGTCGATCGCAGCACCATTTACCTGCAGAAAGTCGAGCCCCAGGATCAAATCTCTCGAACAGTGGCGCAAAACGACAAATTCCCCGACGTAGACGAAACCGCGCATGCCAATTCAGGATGTGCACCCTCGGCCGGGCTAATGAGGTGACCTCCACTGATCTTCACTCCGCTGTGCGAATGCTAGGACCCAACCATGTCGTCACAACTTTGCTCAATTCCTGGGCGAGGGAGTGGCTCATCAGTAAATAGTCTGCACCGGTGTCAAGTAGAGCAATCGCGTCACTTCCGTCAAGTGTCAAAAACAAATCAAAAGTCGCGCGCCGCTAGCCTGCCCCTGTGAGAAATCAGCGTATTGGTGAATTGGCGGCGGATGATCTTCAATTTTTCCGACAGCAGCGAACTTGCCTCCGGAGACCGCTGGAACTAGTTTTCCCGGCGTGGACTGTGAAAACGCCGCTCAGTATAACTGGCGTCTCTGCGAGGCCTTGGGGAACGGTACCGCAGCAGAGATGACGATCCTGAGTCATAGCGCCTGTATCTTCCAGGATTCTGACGGGCCGACAGATGAGCTTCAATTTCGAGCGGCCGTTCGCCGTTCCGTGGACAGGGCACATCAGGTCCGAAGCCGCGAAGTCCCACTCGGCGATACGGGCACACACGGTAAAGATGACCGGCCTCCACGCAGTGGTAGCAGATTGGCCTGCGGTCCCGCGTACGCCACACGTCTGACTTGCGAGGGCACGAAATAGGCGACACAGCTTGAACCGATGCGTCATACGGACTGATGTGGCTAACTACCGGTGTCGGGTGAATAGGACCACAGGCAGTTGCTTGACGTGCAACGGACGCGTACGTTCGTTTGTCGTCATCCCGTGGAGGCATGGTAGCGACAGAATCGTAGGCAGCTGCCTGACGAACAACGGATGTATGCGTGGGCATTTCATCGACGCGCTGCAGTACGTTGGTGACCGGGAACTCATTAGCAGCATGGCCTAATTCATCTCTGACGACTTCAGTCAGTGATGTCACTGGCGCACTTTGAGGCAGACGGAAACGTTGGAGGTCACGTAAGGCGTCCGCACTGCCTCCACGGCACGACGAAAAAACATCTGGGGCCAGACTGCTGACATCTCGGTTGTACTGCCGGGCCCGTTGTTGGAGCGCCGTTTCCATGGTCGTTGCCGCCGCGAGGAATTTAGCAACTGCACGCGGTGGACAGCAAACGAGACCCGCAAACAGCTCCTGCTTAACTCCACGCATGAGGTGGCGAAGCTTCTTCTCCTTTGTCATATTGGGGTCTGCGCGCTGGAAAAGACGGGTCATGTCTTCGCAGTACATGCGCATACACTTTCATTTGGCAGCTGGTTTCTGGACTGAAGTGCAGCTTCACCTTTCTCGCGGCGGTCGGCGCTGGGGAAGGTGGTCAGAAGTTCACGGCAAAACGCTTGTCAGGTGGTGAGGGCGCCGTCGTGGTTTTCGAACCACGTACGCGCAGACTCTTCTAGGGCAAAGTAAACATTATTGAGCTTACGCTCATCACTCCAGCTGTTGTACCGAGTCACTCGCTCGAAGGTCGCCAGCCAGTCCTCAGCGCCTTTGAAGACGTCGCCGTGAAAAGATGGTGGTGTTCGCGACGGATTGTAGAGGATCGGAGATAAGAGCCTGGGATCAGTGGCCATGTCGAGGTGGGTTGAGAGTTGCGGCTGCGTGATAGTCGTTGGGGTGGAAAAGGGCCCAACCTCAGGCGGCTGTCCGCGGAGGCAGTGACTGAATCGCTGGTGGACCGGATCCGTCATGAAGCGTGTAAACGTGGGAAAGCATACCCAGCGCACTCCACCAGACTGTAACGGGTATTGCGCCAAACGTCCAGGCAACGCCCTGAGCCTAGAGGACTGCCAAAGTCCGAGAGTGATCCGAGGAGCGGTCTGAGAGCTGTTGATGATGATGATGATGATGATGATGATGATGACCTTAGACAAAATGGCACATACCCACGGCGGGGGTTCCAGGCAACCAACTTCGTCGTCTACGCCAACTAGCCACTGATCGTCTCCGCGTCGTCGTCGACTATAGTTTGTGTCAATATACTCTCTGTGTAAGAATACGTGTGTAAGAATCGATGCATATCAGAATATAAGTATATAGCCCTAGCGATTAGGCAAAAAAAGTTTGCTTTTGTGGTAATTTAAACAACCATGTCTGTAAACTACATGTACCATAGCTATATCTTGAGACAATGATCTGTGTGACAAACACGGAGAATATCATGTATAGCCATGGGGCATATACCGCACGGCGCCATGCAGGTGTTTGTAGCTGCTACGGATTCTTGACAGTCCGCAGTATTCCCTAGAAATAAAAAAGGAAGATCAAAACGAGTGCTAAGAATAATAAAAGAAACAACTTGCCGATGATGCTGCCGCACGTGCATTCCATATATGTATCTAGAACGTGGCTTTAATTCGTTCTCCTCTTTTCTTAAAGGCAGAATAATTCCTTCTGTTGCACAACATACTTGTCGCTTCTGAATGAACCAAGTAGCATACCCCGCCTGATTCTCAATTTACTTGTCCTGGCATTCAGAAAAGCTTGCGGATCGCAAAACATCTTATTCAGTCTGGCATTTCATCAACAAGCTGACTAGAAACACTTTCGAAGTTATGTATCAGCCGGCTGAAAGACTCTTAGAGGATTTGGCAACACAGAGGATGTGGCAAAATATGGCAAAGTGTCAGTGCGCTGAAGTGGAGAACAGAATACTAATATCGAATTAGCAGTGCCTCTCAATACAAGCTTTGCGGCTTATGTTTTTGATAATTATAAGCTTAATCTGATCTATAAGTTTAGGTCATTTGAACTGTAACCTAGAAAAGGTGAAGCTTTCAGAAGAATTGCTCGTGGTTGAATGGATATTTATAAAGAATGACGAGATGTAGTCTTATGTTGTAAAACGAAGGCGATAATTTTTTTCATGTAAATATTACCAACAAAAATCATTCCTCATACAGGTGCGCTATTTTGTGCACTCTGCGTATATGTACTTTGAGCAGTTACGAAGAGAAAATGCATTACTTGATATATTTTGTGTAATCAAGTTAAAGTGAAATCGAGCAAATCAACTGAAAAATATTTTCTGATCTCGAGCACTGCACATGCATACAAGATGACACAACTAACAAAAAAGAAACTGCGTATGGCAGAGCGCCGCAAGCCAAGAAAAGTCGGTCATGTAAAAATACCTGCATTCCGCCAACAAGTTTGGTGAATATGGCAAATGAAAAAATTGTTGATAATACTACAGGGCGGGAGGTGGATCTAAAAATCCTAGCAAAATATGCATACTTATTCAAAGCAGCACCCAACAATCGCTACACACACCTGCAGACAACGCCGATGTATATACAAAGGAATTGTCGAAGGCTCTCGAATAAACATGGGAAATTGAGAGCAAAGTTGCTATACAGCATGTTGTATTCCTGGGTGTTCCTGCTTTAAGAACATAGCCGGTTTTCTGCAGCACGGGTTTTTTTTAATACCAATGCCCTTCCATCCGTGAGAAACTAGTAAGAATAACCAAAGCGGAAGGAAAATTTGTTATATATCTAAAGACAAATATTGCCCAAACGGCGATCGATCTAGCCAAGTGGTGCAACAATCAGCCGGAAGTCATTGCTGTACGAGCGCGTCTTAGTAAAAGGCCAGTAATGCTAGATTCTGTATATGCAGGGCAAGGAAACTAACTAATCAATTTTGGATGGCTAGAACACATTCGTGTAACGCACCCAGGGACACCTGTACTATTCGAAGGACAGTTCAACGCTGCACACACGGCATTGGATACGATCTTGATTGAAAACGAGGAGATTAGATTTACACTGTTTTGATAGAATCACCCTGCGGAATTACAGTGGTGTAGCAATGCTTCCAGTAATTCGAACGCGCTCTCCGGGTTTGACGAGGAGGAAGAGCCCTTGTACTCCACATAGCGAGGCCAGATTAAATGGATGGGTGGCAGAGGCCATACGCCAATAAACATAACATTTATTAAGGCACCACAAAAATGAGGAGCAATGTATTTTTAACACACTGGGATCTTATTCTATAGGATAATCAGATATACGCTGTCTCCCAGATACGTTGGTGTCCGTATTGCAAGCTGTCCTTAAGGAACACACCATCACTACAACTGTACATGAGGATCAGCCAACTCCCGACCTTCATCTTTTGCAATTATGGCCACATAGAACACGAGATAATATAGTGGCTAACCGGCACCAGGACGACATTCGAAGAAAAATTCCTGTCACTCGACTGAGAGGTCAAGTAGAATGCCATGAAAAGCAACTTGCCCACAAAAGGTGGACTGACTAGTACAGTGTTTTGGCCACAAATAGCTCAACAGAGCACTCTGGAGGACTTTCAAAGCAATGGAAAAAGGGAGGCAAACGAAATATTATGCTGTAACTACCTTACTTGCTCAAAAATAACTCCGAAGGATATTGACGATCAAATGGCAGTCCTCGTTTTCCGCAAACCATGCGCAGTTTTCCGCCCACCAGCGATAAAGAACACGATATAAAATTCAAGACTAAAATCTCCATTTACTGCATTGCAGCTGATATCTGCCATGAAAGATTCGTGAGACAAAACAGCGTCGGGACATGACGACGTCTCATACGAAGTATTTAGGAACTTAGAAAAAGAAGCTGTGGTGCCAGTTTGGCTGTGATAAACGGCATATGACAGGAGAAATTCCAAAATGGAAACATTCCGTCGTCGTCCCTATTTCAAAGTCCGGTTAGTAATTTAATTCTATATGCTTAATGCCAACAATTTGTAAAATACATGAAAAGACCGCTACCACACGCTTATTGTTCTGGCTTGAAACTGAACAAAAATATTATCCACGACAAATTTGATCTAGATCACACCTTGGCACAGAATCAGGACTGACAGTACTGGCAGAAAAGATTGCACACGTGTCCCCTCATAGCAGCCTTCTGCACATGGTGGCGGCTACAGATATGAAAACGGCATATTGTCACGTGGTGTTGACCAAGGTCGATGACACGAATGAAGACACAGGCTTGATGTTACGGAAATTACCTCTTTATTGCGCTGATTGCGCCCGCAAAAGAACTAAGCAACTCGGCGGCGGCGGCGGTAGCAGCAAACGTGTTGGTCGATCGTCGAACAAAGAATGCCCGTCACACTCGTCAACGCTCAATTTAAAGGCTGCACAGAACAATCTAGATAGCGTCGCGAACAGCTACCAGCACGAGCTGGAACATTGTGGAAAGGCGCCCGAGTGGCCAGAACCTTCGAGACCGATCTCGGTGCATCTTGCGCTACAAAGAAACTGATAAATGTGTGACTCGCGACATCGAGCATTAACAAACAAAGATTACGGAACTGATACGCGGTCCAGAATCCGAGTGATAAGCATGTATGCCGGCGGCTGTTAAAAAACAACAAATATTGTTTTGAATGTTTCGCGGCATTACTCTCCCCTTAAAAAAACATCGCCTCGATGTTCCAAAACAAAAAAAACTTAAACATAAACACTGCAAAGTTTAAACACCACAGATTCTTTAACGCGCGTAATATGGCTACAGTCGTACAACATGTACAATTTCTGGGCGTGCTCGTCGCCGTTGTGATGCTGACGTTCCGTCGGGAATGACTTCATAGTCCAGTGGTCCGACGCGGCGAAGGATTTTGTATGGCCCAAAGTATCGACGCGACAACTTTTCTCTTAATCCGCGACGGCGAATTGGCGTCCAAACGCAAACTTGGTCTCCTGGATTGTACTCTGCGTGGCGTCGTCGTAAATTGTATCGTCGATTGTCGGTGCGCTGTTGGTCTTTAATACGCAGCCGTGCGAGTCGTCGGGCTTCCTCTGCACGCTGCAGGTAGGCGGCGACGTCAAGGTTGTGCGGCAGCATTGCGTCGAGCGTCGTCGTGGGCTTCCTGCCGTACACAAGCCTAAACGGGGTCTCTCTGGTCGTCTCCTGGACTGCCGTGTTATACGCGAAGATCACGTACGGCAAGATGGTGTCCCAGGTCTTGTGTTCAGCGTCGACGTACATAGCGATCATGTCCGCGATCGTTTTGTTCAGGCGCTCCGTAAGGCCATTGGTCTAGGGATGGTACGCAGTTGTTCGTCGATGGCTTGTGTGACTGTATTCCAGGATGGCTTTCGTCAACTCTGCCGTAAACGCCGTTCCCCTGAGCACTTCTGGGGCTCCGTGTCGCAAGAGAATTTGTTCGACAAAAAATTTGGCGACTTCTGCCGCGGTACCATTTGGTAGTGCTCTTGCTTCGGCGTAACGGGTAAGGTAGTCAGTGGCCACGATGATCCACTTGTAACCCATAGACGAAGATGGAAAGGGGCCGAGGAGATCCATCCCAATTTGTTGAAAGGGCAGGATTGGGGGCGGAATCGGGTTTAGTAGTCCTGCTGGTCTGATCGGCGGCGTCTTGCGTCGTTGGCACTCACGACACGTCTTCACGTAGTGGGCAACTTCGGCAGGCAGTCGCGACCAGTAATACTTCTCCTGGATTCGACGCAAGGTGCGCGCTAATCCGAGCTGCCCTGCTGTGGGCTCATCGTGCAACGCCTGCAGAATTTCTTGCCGAAGGGTTTTAGGCACTGCGAGAAGCTGCGCGGTCTTGTTGGGTGCGAAGTTCTTCTTCACGAGGAGGCCATTGCTTAATGCGAAGGATGATAAATGTCGCCTGAACACACCAGCAGGGGAAGCGGTCTTTTTCTTACAAGTAATCGGCTAGCGCTTTCAGCTCAGGGTCTGATCGCTGTTCTGCGAAACTGCAAGCGCTTACCGGTCCCAAAAAGGAGTCGTCGTCATCGTCCTTCGGGGGAGCATCGACGGGAGCGCGGGATAAGCAGTCTGCGTCGGAATGCTTCCGGCCCGACGTATAGACTGCGGTCATGTCAAATTCTTGAAGTCGTAGGCTCCATCTGGCAAGGCGGCCGGAAGGATCTTTCAAATTAGCCAGCCAGCAGAGCACGTGATGGTCGCTTACCACCTTGAATGGTCGGCCGTATAGGTATGGACGAAACTTAGAAGTAGCCCCGATGAATGCAAGGCACTCCTTCTCTGTCGTCGAGTAATTGACTTCGGCTTTTGTGAGGGACCTGCTAGCGTAGACAATTACTTTCTCCTGTCCGGCACTCTTCTGGACGAGAACGGCTCCTAGGCCCACACTGCTCGCGTCGGTGTGAATTTTGGTCTCGGCGTTTTCATCAAAGTGGCCAAGTACAGGAGGGCGTTGCAGGCGGCGCTTAAGTTCGTCGAAGGCTTCTCCTTGCGGTGCTTCCCATTTAAAAGGTACGTCAGCCTTTGTAAGCTGCGTCAACGGTTCGGCGATCCGCGAAAAGTTTCTGACAAATCGTCGATAATAAGCGCACAGCCCAAGGAATCGGCGCACAGCTTTCTTGTCTGCAGGCGGTGGGAATTGTGCGATTGCAGCTGTTTTCTCCGGGTCTGGGCGAATACCGTCCTTGCTAACGATGTAACCTAGGAACCGGAGTTCTTCGTAGGCGAGCGACCACTTCAACCGGACTGCTCAATCCACTACCCCAGCGCATCTACAAGCGGAGAGAACCTTCGGGACCTCATCCGTGAGATCGTAAGAGAGGAGCTCCGCCGACTGATGCCATCATCGCAACAACCGCAGGTGGCGACGCTCGCGGACGTCGTCCGTGAAGAAGTCCAGCAAGCGCTGGGCGTTCCTCAAGCGACGGCTGCGACTGTTCCAGCACAAGAGGCAACAGCGATGAACTACGCTGGTGCATTACGTCGCCCTCCGCCCCGACGTGATGACTTTTCGAGCCCTCGCCGCTACCGTTCTGTTCCTGAAAACCGCCCTTTGGCCCCCGCCCGTCAAGCCCACCAACGACCAACAAGCCCCAGGAAGTGCGACGCATGGAGGACAGCGAACAACCGGCCATTATGTTTCCACTGCGGTGAGGCCGGCCACATTCTGCGGCACTGCCCGTACAGGCGGACCGGCCTCCGTGGTTTCGCTGTCGACGCCCCACGTCTCCGTCCTGGCGAGCGACCACAGGAAATCAACGACTTCCTGCGCAGCTGAGCACACGTCGCCAAGGCGTCCATCACGCTCCCCATCGCCGTACAATGCCCGATTTGCGTCGCCGGGCCGCGGTTACGTGCAAGGACGGTCTCCTAGCCCCCGTAGGGGAAACTAAAGGCAGCAACCTTTGGAGGTGAGGTTGCTCAACGGCGAAAAGACGAAGATCCTCCGCCGCCGACAACCACTAACGACGACGCAACCATTTCATGGCCGCTCCACACGACGACATCGACGACAACACGACCAGAGTGCAAGCAGATACCGCCGCCCAGCGAAGCAACAACGGTATGCCCCGGCCATGACCTGAAGAAACGACGGAGCCGAGATCGGACACTAAGGCCCACGTGCAATGCGAACACGCGAAAAAGTGACCTTGAAGTTGATGTCGACGGTCACAGAGTCACTGCCCTAGTAGACACCGGAGCTGATTATTCAGTCATCAGTGGACCGTTAGCTTCCCAGCTCAGGAAAGTTACAACCGCTTGGGATGGCCCGCTGATTGATAACGTGTCACGCTCTAACATAGTAAATAACACGGAAGATTTGGCATTGTAAGCAGCTAAACTCACAAGTTGCCTACAGAACTTTGCACGAGGGAGAAGAGAGGAATACGGCGACAAGGTATGGGGCGCGTGCGCGATAGAAGAGAGTGACACGTAAGCGGAAGAACGGCGGAGCAGCTTTGCTGGTGGACAGCGGTCACGTAACTGCGGCTGACCGCGTCCCGCCAAGCCCACTATCCGGGATATCAGACTTGAGAGTGGCCACGGACCTCCTGTTTGTCGCCACTAGGATCCTGGTGACCGAAGGTAGGCGTGGCCGACTCCTGTTGGTCTCCTGGAGCACATATCCAACACTTTCGGTTGACCTCGCGCTGGGTACGCTGGATAGACGCACCTGGAAATCTGGTGTTTTTGCCGCTTGAAGGTAGCGTGGGGCCTCTCGCCTTGGCCGAGCCTCCCCAGCTCCCTATTCCCATGCTAGCCTTACCCAAGCGCCTGTGGACAGAAGGGTAGATGCTTGGGCTTATTGGTACATGATTGAAGGGAACCAAATGTAATGCACCATGACAAGGACGGAGAAAGAAGACACGCAAAGTGCTAACTTCCCACTTATAATTATTCTAGAAAGAAAGGGTGGTTTTTATACCATCGCATGTCACATGGGCATAACAACATGCACTAATGGAACGTAGCAGCCAGATACACAATCTCCTTTGGCAATAATGCGGCCGAACGGCTACTTTACATTCATCGTTCAAAGTAGTAATCCATTCAGATCTTAGCTATTTCACGCGTTAACCGGTTTTTGTGCACATTTAAAACCAGCTTTTTTGTGAAGAGGAATACGTTTTCAAACAGGGCAATGAGCAGACAGATCTTTCCCACACATATTACTAACATCCCGGCCATGTTCACGAAGCTTATCATTGAGTCATCTGCCCGTTCGACCAATATATTTCTAACCACAGGATAGAGGTATCCTATAGACTACATTTTGGATGCAATTAATAAATTTTTTTTCTTGTGTGTTTCTTTGTGCAGCCTACCACTTTTTGACTTCTGACTGAGATTTAGTGCATAGATGAATGAATTGATTCGGAGCCGAAAAAGCCACTCTAGTTCCCATTCGCTGTGCTTTTTTTTTAGATTATGAGGTAACCTATGAATGTAAGGAATGACGGCAATTTTTTCTTCTTACACGGGGCCTGTTGACTGGCCTCCGCTTTTTTCTTGCATACTTTATTCAAAACTCCTTCAGCCACAGACACTAGAAGATTGTGAAGAGTACCCGGTGCATTCCAGCCGCTAATACTGTTATGAAAAACTGTCATGAATGAGGTACGGGCAACACTCCTTGAGAGAATTAAGAAATGGCAAGAGAGTCATGAAAGGTTTCACGAGTTTAGAGTGCGAGGAATTGAAAGGTAACAATGGTATTTCGGCACGACGTTTTAACATCGACACGTTCTATAATGATGCAGGATGGCTTATTGTCTAGGAATGGAATAACACCTGCTTCAGGTAACTCCAACGTTAGTTCCAGCGGTTTGAAGCGGTCACAAAACAGCGCTAGGACATTAAAAGCGTCATTCATGAAAGAAGCGCTATTTCTGTAAACTGCAGTGAGATAGTCGTCAAAATGCCTAAAAATGCTAAAGCATTGCTATCAGTTACTGTAAAAGCAAAAGACCTGTCCATCCGGGCTAAAAATAAACCACTTATGTGGCACCTTTGCACCACCCAATGTAGATGCCTTATTTCTGAAGGTATGGTTTTGCAGCCTATGCTATGAACTCAGATATAATCTTAATAGTTCTAAAAATCCATTCTTTGAAAAACCAGAAGCATTTTGAAAGGAAATCGGCCTGTACTGATTGATACTATCCTCAACACACGATAGCAGAGCGTCATGCGGAATTGAATAATTTAAGTTCTTTATATCAATGGAGAAAGCAAAAACGCCTTATTCGGCATTTGACTTTACATAGTCTAACACCTGCTTAAAGTTACGGAGAATAAAGCGATCTTGAACACAAAGCACTTTCAGATTTTCATGTAACCACAGGGCCGCAAAATTTTGCCATGTACCATTCTCAGATACAATAGCACGGAATGGTACATCAGTTTTATGGGTCTTCACACTAACCAAAATTAAAAGAACTACGTTTTACAATCGCAATCATTTTCAGAACAGGCCTGAGGTCCAATTTTCGCATAGTTTCTTCGCCTCAGCTTTAAGCTTCGACATTTTGGTTTAAGATTGGCTACGGAAGTTGAGAGGGACATGCTAGCGCAGGCGATAAGTTCCTCCTGTCTGGGGCATCACTGAACGAGAAGGGCGACTAGCACCATAGTGCTTGCGTCTGTGCGAATATGGCCTAGGGTAGGAGGGCCTCTAGGCAGTGCTTACGTTCCTTGACAGAATCTGCCTTCGACGCTTCCAATTTTACAGTTACGCCAGCGTTTATAAGATGTGTGAATTGTTCGGAAATTCGCTCAAAATTTCCTGACTAATCCCAGAAAGTAAGCGCAATGCACAAAGCATCTGCGCACAAATTAGTTGTCGCAGGGAGTGGAAACAGCAATCGCAGCTATTGTTTCCTGGTCTGAGCAAACACCGTCCTTGCTAACGATGTGACTTAGGAACCGCAGTTCCTCGTTGGCTAGGCGGCATTTCTCTGGTTTCAACTTTAGTTAAGATTACTTGAAGCACTGTCAGAAGCCTTTTCCGGTCGTCTTAAAAGCTCCTGGAGAAGAAAATGTATCATCCTTGTATGCCAGAAAAATCTGACACCTCAAGCGCCGTAGAACAGAGTATCACCCATTGAAACGTTGCTGGTGTGGACGAGAAGCCTAATGACATCGCCTTGAGCAAGAATAGGCGTCCGTTGTGATTAATACGGTCTTGTCGTGATCTCTTTAGTTGACCTAAATTTTCCAGTAGCAGTTCTTCAGGTCCATTGTTGGGAACCACTTTGCGTTCCATAACTCGTCATACGAGTTTTTGATGCGTGGAAGGGGGTAAACGCATTTCTTCGTAATTCTATTTGAGCGGCGGGCATTAATGCTATTTTGATGGATAGATAATCTTGTCCTCAAGTATTTCTTTTCAATTATCGCGAATGGCCTTATCTCCTCGCGACAATACATCTTAAGGGCTTTAGGGCAAATGTCGGGCGGGTCCTTTCGTTGCGATTGCTGTACTTGGCCAATGAGCTTTGTCGAATTTTAGAATCTTTAGAAAGGCACTCACTGAACCTTTGAAGAGGGTCGGTATCAGGTGCAGCCTTCTTCGGGGTAGTACTGGATATCGAACTTCGGATGATAGCTTTGTTCAGCTTGGTTGTTAGTGGTTCCGTCAGGGTGGATGGATACTTGTTGGATGACTGCTAATTCGCGAAGGAAAGCAAAAGTTGTTCATTTGTTTAGATGTCGGTATTCATCGGTTAAAATTACTAGCAGCTCCTGGGCTTGTCCATTCCGTAAATGGCGAGAACTATTGCAATGCCAAGTACTGTGAAGTAGCAACTGGGGCTTGCCTTCGATGAGGCCTTCGGCTGTTTTGATTTTTCTTGTACGCACGGATATGGTGATGTTTGATCGGGGCTGTATGTTCAATCCCCTGTCGACGAGGTCGAGAGCGAGTTATGCGTCAGAATTGTCGCAGAAGGTAATTCTTAGCTCTAATTTTAGCCATTAGGTAATCATTTATCCAAGGTGTGGTTTATTTTTCTAGACGCACTAATGGTGTGGAAATGAAAATGTCTGTAAAACTCAACGAACTTATCAGTGAATAAGCAGTATGAGACATTAGAATCTTTTGATTCTTGAACATTTGGCAAGTCCATTCTTGATATTTTATTACGGAATCGGTCTAACTGCGATGGCAAAACCTACCGATAGGTAACCTTCTCCATTCCTTCTTCTCTTCACCTTTTCTAAACGTTTCACACAAACAAAAATAGGCAGGTGGTCACTGAGATCACAAGCAAGAACACCCGATTTGAAATGATGATCTGCGAAATTTGTTAACAGTAGTTCAATTAATGTGATTCATGCAACAGCTTAAATTATTTGACACGACTAGACGTTGTTTGAAGCAAGTTTAAGTTGAAGTCGCGGCCACGAACAAGGTCTAAATTAGAGTCATTAATGCACGAGAAAAGATATTCAAGAAAATTAAAGAAAATTGTGGAGTTCCCTTCAGGGGGTCTGTATAACATAGCAAGAACCAACTTGCCGCTATGCAAAGATTATGCCTCAAAATATCTTGTTGATTTTGTGAAAGGTGGGAATATTTCATATTTTACACCCATTTCTTATCAGCATGGCAACGCCGCCTCCTCTGCCACAGCTTCGATTAAGATTGCATCTCTGGTATTCTGAAAAGAAAAAAGATTTCATCACCATCATCACGATACCATGTTTCGGTCAACATAAGTACACTGAACTGGGTCTTGATTTGATTTTACCGAACTTCCAGTATAGTAGTTTATTTCGAGCAGCTTGCTTGTTCGCGTGAAATACTTTAAACGACGACAGAAAGGTGCTGCCAACAAAATAAATCACTTATAGGCAATTTTTGTGTGTCCATGACAAGATTCTTAAAGAAAATATATAAAAGAACACCAATAAGAAATAATGAGGGTATGACAAGA
>JAJIZL010033294.1:0-12794 GCA_023969395.1 Amblyomma maculatum | reverse complement strand
AGTGTTTTGTCAAATTCTATTGAATGAGCACTTGGGATGAATAATTACTTAGAGCTTGCCTCTTTTCAAACCATTCTTCTCGTGTCTTCTGTCTGGCAAAACAAGGTGTAATGACAGGAATCTTCCCGGACGTAGACAGAAGGCGGTGAATAGAGACAACGTACTGTTTGGTTAACTCTGGAATGTCCATCGTTCCAGCGAGAGCATTGACATCATAAAGCAGATTTTTGTTTTCAATCTAGGGATTCTATGAAACTATATATTCTATTTCCGTTCCTCCATTCAAGTACATTTATTGAACCCTCACACTTATAGCAATTCTACTGTTTCTTTCTGTTCAAGCTTTTTGTACCTTAGCTTTAATTTAATTCATCTCTGCGTCTTGACGTGCAGTGTCAACAAAATGTTCTCGTATTTGCCAGAGATGAGCTCTACAGCTTTCTCAATGTATAGAACGGTATATTTCAGACTCAGAAGCACTCCAAGTTTCTCCTGTATATCTGCAAGGAGGAGACTAACCTGAGGGACTTGATCTGTTGATTTCTCTAGCGTAGCTGCCTCTGAAACGCTGTTTCTTTTAGTCCGCCGCGTGTTCGCCCAACTTGGTACGTCTGACAGCGCCATGCCTTTCTCGCCGTTTCCCTAAAGGAATTAAACTGGGATTCTTCGACTCCTCAGCATTTCTCTGAGTGGTAAATATAATTGCAGTCACTGCATATCAAGTAGGGATCTTCTTCGTCCAGTTATGTCGCAGATAACAAGCATTTCAGTTTATAAGTCATGTTCACAATCCTATTTTCTGGAAACAGCAGGGAAGACACAAAAAATAAATAAAAAAACAGCCTAAACAGTACCAGTAAAATTATCGGCTTAGCACAGCTGCCAACGTGCTCCTGCCGCTGCCAGAAACGAAAAGCTGGCAGGTGCGTGTCAAGTCCGCTTTATAGCCCGTGATGCAGGTGGGCGTGTCCTCAGGAAGGCCTCAGGTTGGCTTCACCCCACGTTGATAAGGCCATCCGCTTTGCTCCTGGCTTTGTCCTCGGTAGTCGACTAATACGGCTCTGTGGCAGGATGCGGAACGCCGTCCGCTGCTCTGCGCTGCTCAAATACTCGATGAACTGTAAAGTTAGAAGAATTCCATTATGTACTGTCCCCACACGGTTGCTGCAGCTGCAAAAGTGATTCAGTCCTTGTGAGTTCAAATTTGGACAATGCCCTCGAAGCTAACTGTGTTCTACCGGCACCACTACATATTCTCGATGAGCACATGGCTGTTTCTCTCTGCTCCAGTATAATTATGAGCGTCGGTGCGCACACCCTCCGGGAAGTTAAAGGTGTCATCGAGAGTAAGCCGACTTTGCTTTTGAATAGCGCAATTGCTGTTACTCGGGCTGTTGTCTCCATTGAAAATAGCAAAAGTCGACTTCTCACCAATTTCAGCATTCAGCACCGGTATCTAAATAAAGGACGAACAGTCGCTTATATTGATGCTATCTCTAAAACTAAGTGCGTGCAGTTAACCTTGTGATTCTCGAACGAAACAAGAGGAACTCGCTGACATAAAGTATGACATCAATCCGGCACTACCGCAGAAGGAGCAAGACATCTTGAGGACCCTCTTCAATCGCTACATTTGCGTTTGCATCGTTGTGGCGCATCGGTCGAACACACCGATAGAGCCTGAACACACCGATAGTGCAACCACTCCAACAGTCCCCCTATTTTATCTCATCTAAAGAACAGGCCTCCATTAGCATTCAAGTTAAAGAAATGCTTCATCACGACGTTATTCGACCATCTCTACAGCCCCTGAGCGGCACCTGTCGACCTTGCAAGAAGACGGAACATTACGGCGCTGTCTTGACTACCGTCGATTGAAATGTATCAGAAAGGATGCTTACCCCCTGCCGAGAATCGACGACGCTTTAGATCGCCTATGCTACTCCAAGTATTTCTCTTCCATATACCTCAAATCTGGGTACTGGCAAATCGCGACAGACCGCAAAAAGACCGCATTTATCCCTCTAAAAGGGTTATTCTCGTTTCAGGGCATGACGTTCGGCCTTTGCTCCACGCCAGCGACGTCTAAAAGGCTTATGCACATCGTCCTTGCGGACCTGAAATTTTCAGACGTCTCTCGTATACCTCGACGATGTTATCGTCGTCACCCAAGCTTTGCAGAGCATAATCGTTGCCTTGAAGCGGTGCTGCAAGCTATCAAATTTTTTGGTCTTACGTTAACAGCCGACAAATGTCATTCGCCTAGGTAGAATTAAGTTTGTAGTCCACGTCGCGAACAAGAAAGGGGTCTTTCTCGATCCCGAGAAAAATTGCCATCGCGACTTTCCCGCCTCCACGATGCAAGAAGGAAGTTCGCCGCCTCCTCAGGGCATGTGCGTACTACCGCCGCTTTGTTCCAAACTTATCCAAAATTGCCGCTACCCTTACTAATCTCACAAAGGCATACATACAAGTCCAATGGGAAACACTGGAGCAGCGGCATTTCAAGACTTTCAATGCCGCCTTCAATCGCCACCTCTTCTGGCTCACTTTGATGAACAAGTTAACACGGCGGTACACACCGATGCGAGTATTTTTGGTTTGTCCGCTATCCTAGTTCAGGTCCAAAATGGTCAACAATGTCTACTTGCTTACGGAAGTGGTTCGTTTTTGCGAATACCTAGGTTAACTATTCTGTCACTGAAAACGAGTGCCTCGCCATCGTGTGAGCAATTATGAATTTCAGACCATACCTCTACCCGAGACCTTTCAAAGTTGTGACGGATCATCCCGTAATTTGCTGGTTAGCAAATATCAAGGATCCTCCAGGGCGCATTGCACGATAGAGCCTGAACCTACCAGATTATAACATACAGTGACCTACTGCCATAAACATTTGGACGTAGATTGTCTTTCCCGTTCTCTTATGGAGCCTGCCGAGACCGACGCAAAGGCGACGCTTTCAAGCAATATATGATTATCAGCAAAATGCTAGCGCAGAGTTCCTACAGCCTACCGGGGCGCTTTTTTTCCTCTCTCTGCCAACGCGATGGCGCTGCTTTTAAGAATACGTTTTCCCGCGACAGTCGCCATTATTTGCTTGCCGTTCCTACGAACCTGTGCAACGAAATTTCGCATGCTTACCACGATGAACCAGTTTCCGGCTAACTTGGAATCACTAGGATGCAAGCCATGATTCGAGAAAAATACTACTGGCCAAGTCTAGGGCATGACGTTACGAATCACGTTCGCACTTGCCGTGACTGTCAGCGCCGAACGATTCCTCCTGTCAAGGCAGCCGGCGCTTCTTATAACATATATAGCTATCTCCCCGCCATTTCTATAAATCGCAATGGATTTGCTAGGACTATTCCTTACCTCAATTTCCGGAAAAAGGTGGATAATAGTCTCTACAGACCACCTGACAAGTTACGGAAGGACAGAGGCTATTTCGAATGGAACTGCTATTGAAGTTTCAAAATTCTTTGTACCGACCGAGGTGCTGCATGTTCTGCTGAGTTTATGAAGCATATTCTTGAATTCATTAACACAAGTGCATGCATGACTACTTCCTACCATCCCCAAACGAAATAATTAACCGAACATATAAACATGAAGCTTGCCGACATATTTGCAATTTATGTGAACGTTCAACACAAAACGTGGAACACAGTCATACCTTACGTAACGTTCGCGTATAATAAAGCCATCCAAGAAACGACGAATATGATGCCGTTTAGCCTTCTTTTTGGCTTCCTGGTCACCAACAACACACGGCGTCATGCTGCTTCATTGTCGAGTAGCATAGCAACGATGACATTGCGTACATTTTGCAACATGCCGAAGAAGCCCGCCAACTCGCTAAGCCGCGCATGTGTATCGCTAACAACTGGTGCTAAGCAAGAAGCGGTGCAAGTCCCTCCCTTTTGAATGATGACCTACTTGTTCCACACGGCATGCATGGAGCATGCACGCAGCCATATGTTGAATTTTTTTGATTGCCTTAACCTATTAGCACAGACACATGATTTAGCGGAGAATGATCTCATTACTTTCCTAAATCTAAAGTTACATTTTTCGAATAGTCACACCTGCTGGATCTTTGAGCCCAAAGGCAGCAAACCCTTGCCCCCTTTCCATTTTACACAATCTAAGTAGGTAAAAAGAGGTATTTTCTGCCCCGTTTCAACACCGTTCTCAAAACATCTTGTCCGCTCCTCTGACCAGCAGGTGCAGAATGCGTGACACTACAACCGGCGGCACCGCAAGTTTCATTATCAGACGTGTTATCTTGTCGGGGTGTGGTCTAATCCTACGACGTGGACTGAGCGAAAATCTCTTGTGTCGCTATTTTGGTCCTTACCGATTCTGCGCCGCGTTAGCGCTCTCAAATACAAAGTTCTTCCTCATGAGGTCCTACGATCAATTCGTGCTGCAGGTCCAGAGATGGCCCACCTGGTTCGCCTCAAACCTTATTATGCGAGGACGCCCTCCCTGCGAGTCCGTTAATTTCCTCGAGCATAGGGTCGATGCTTCCTCACCGGGGGAGCTAATGATGCCAGTGTGAAGAGGATAATGAAGAGGAGCAGGAGACGGTGAAGTCCTCGTCCCGCGCTCGTACCGGACGACCCGGGACTATGCCAACACTGGATTTCTGTGTTATCGGCTCTGCGGCCTTCACACGCCTTTTTGTCATGATGATAATATCCTTCTAAATGCGATAAATCCGCTTTACAACAGGAATCTGAAGTAATAGTTTAGCGTAAGGGGTTAAGTTCCCAATTGGACTCCGGTTATAAGAATCCCAGTAGGAAGGAACAGCAAAACGAGATGTTACCGAGAGTCAAGCAATAAACCTGAAGTCAAAATAATGCTTTAGTAAGAACGATGTTTCATATCATTTGAGTTTAACAATAAAATCAGCTCACGCAGTATTTTATTTACGCAAATACTGTGAGAAAGTTCAAGAAAGTTGTTAATATTCAAACGCAATTTATTTCAGTTTTGGAGAGCGCTGGTAACGTACTTGTTTTACGAAATAACAGCTGTTTTATAAATTTCTCCTCAGGTATACGTTAATCTTAAAAGTATTTTGAAATGTTTATACCGATTTAAAATTAAACAAGCGGAAGTCGATTTAATTTTTATCCCGGTATTCGATAACGTCATTGATCAGAAAACATCACCATTTTTGCTTCACCCCACTGAATTAATTGCGTTGCACATACGTGCACGGAATCTAAATAAAACACTTAAACCTGCGAAGAGAATAAGGGAACTGACATTCATGATTGGTACACGCGCGCTTTCTAGCAGGCATATTTCCTGGACATCTTGAATATCTTCATGCAGTTTGTGCGTGCGTACTTAAGATGTCGTCTTGCAATAAATTTTTTTGTTTATTTTAGCCCGTTTCATATAAATAGTCGAACTTCCTAGACAAAACGGATTGTAACAAAAATTGCCCGCAAATAAGCGATACTTTTTTACCGCAGAAAGTGGCAGTAATAGCCAAAAGAAAGATATATCTCGTTCAACCTCTGTAACAACTGATATGTGCACATATTTCTAACTTGTATGCTTAATATCAACTAAAGCAAACTTTGTTTCCTTAGTGGCCAAACTCCACAAAATCATAAATTTTTAATGTTATAAACGCAATTCATATTGACTTTTCTATGCAGTAGTCATTTAAATTTTGTGCTCAAATATATTATAGTTTCCCTTTCGGAATTTTCTTCTCTTCCCTCTTTTTAGGATTTGTTTGCTCAATTAACCGAATAACTATACTATCTTAAATTACCGGAAGTAAAGATTTTTATTGATAATAAATATCATTGCAATTCACGTAAAAAATCTCCATTTTTTCTGAAACACTCGGTGTTTGATATATTACACGTAAGTGCAGGCCAACTAAACACGACCCTTGCACCTAATCTAAGCAAATCTACAACTTACTAATTGCACATCAGGCCCATTTTGCACGTACTTTAGGCAGTTCTGTGCGTTATTGTTCTGTGCGTTATAATGCAGTTCGGAAGGTGTTGGTCATACGAATGTTATTCTCTGTGTGGTGTACAAGAAAGGCGTGTATCTGTCACATTTTGTTGTAGGAAACTGGCTACGCCATAAATGAAGGAAAGAGGCAAGACTAAAGCGACAAAGATCTGCCATAGCGAAATATTCTAAATAATTTAGACTATCTGGTGATCTTTAACCTACGTTTGCGGCATATCACTAACCATCTCATTCAAACAAACGGCCTAACATGATCGGCACTCTTGGGATGGTGCCACCCAAATTTGGAGTGGCGTGACCGAGTGCCAATTTACGGTTTCCAGGTAAACTCTGCGGACAGCGGCCGATAACTTTAGCGGGCCGCCGCCATTTTTCAGAGCACTTTCAAGTGGCAGTTTTTTCACAGTTTTTATTTCAATCCCGTGCGTTATGGCCCGGTTCAAGAGTCCACTCATGTAGATGACAGCTTCTGGCCATTCGTTTCTTCTACACCAAAACACAGTTGTACAAATAAACGCACACACCGCGGCAATTTATTTGAATGGCGCTGGTAGCACATTCTCTAAGCGGACATGGTGAAAGGCGACGAGAGAAAATGATAGGCGAGTGGTATACGCTTGGAAGGTCACGGATATCAAAGTCGGAACCAGGCGAATTTCGCGGCGAGGGTTGCTTGGTATTGTAGAAGTAGGTTCATAGATCACGGCGAGAAGGTGGAAGGTGTTAGCGGCAAAGGCGCATTCATCACCCCCGGCAGACCGCAAGCGTAGAAAATCATCCGGTTTCCCACAGTACGCTGAAGCTTCCGCGAGTGTTGAAGCACCCTTGATACAGGATCATGGATAACGACGGTAATAGATGGAAGGAGGTTGGCTGGTAGTGACCCGATGCGGATGATAGTAGCGGCCTGGCCGCACTTTGGGCGTACGCGAGACGCCGTTAAAAACGGCCACACGGGATAGTATAGCAGAGAATCAGCAGCGTGGTTATAAATGATAACCGCATGGTAAGGCTCAAGATGGAGCCAGGTCAGACACAAGAGGGCCAGTATAATAAAACTGAGGAATCAAAGACAGCGGGCGGACGACCTCTAAGTGAAGAAAGTTTTTCATTTCTTAACTCAAAGTGCTTTCCTCTGAAGTTTTAGAAGCGGCCATGGCTAGCATAGAGATGGTCTCGTCGCAAACACAGGATTACCGGGTAGAAGCGCGTTGCTTCCGAAGCTGTTTGGAGCTCTGCCAAATTTCATGACGTCACTGAAGGTGAAAGGATTTTTCGCCAAGAGCATCTTAAACGCATAGTCAGCAATGAATTTCATGATGTTATCGACGTTATCCGTTTCGACCATGAGCTGGTTCCCAAGTTCTAAAATGTCAAAAATGTCTTCAATATAATTGCTAAAGTTCTCGGCATGCTGAATGCCGTCACGCTAGCGCTGTTTGTTGCGGAGCTTGTGCGTCGTATGAAGACCAAGCACTTCCGCAGAAGTCTTCTAAAATTCCAAACAAGATGTCTCATGGTGGCGACTCGAAAGTTTCGCCACGTCACTGAGAGGAAACGTTTCACTACTTAGCTAGAGAGTGTTGTCTTTTCGTTGTAGCTGCGGACGCACTCATACGCTGACAAACAATCGGCAGCCTCTTGGTCGGTCGTGCCAGTGAATAGGTATAGATCGTACTGCCGCTATATACCAAAATCGGGACCGTGGTTGAAACGGGTGATAATGTCGAGGTGGACTCATGCTGCATGGTGGACGCGGCGAGCAACGCGCGGATTCGGAGTTGCATGGTGGATAGGGACCTATCCAGTACCTTAAAAAGTTTTAATTGTGAGAACCCGTATGAATTCCCCATACGAAGTTTCACCGAAATGTATGCTGGATTTTATGCTGGCTTTATCGAAAATGTAGTGGATTCTAGCTGGCTATAGCGGAGAAATAGTGGATTCACATTGGTTAGCATGGAAATGTAGTCAAAATATATCATGGTTCGTGGCATGGTGGTCATCATAGTGGTAATGATTATGCCTCGAATTTAGTGGGTTCTGTGTGGAGTAGGGCGGCCTGGTGGAGACCATGATGACTGGATATTTGCACCACCGTCCACTTTATCTGGGTAGATGAGGGCGATGATTTGTGTGACTCGTTGCTTGTTGTGAGTTGTGCGCACCTTTACATGCATAATAAAGCAATGCTTCCGGCCGCAACTGGACATATCATCAATTCAGTTTGCAAAGTTATAAAACTTATGTTCATTGTGACATTGTCAACACATATTGTAGCAAACTAATATGTAATCATTGAGCTAGCTACGTATATCATTGCAGATAGCTCAATTGCGTTTGACAGCTTTTTCTAGATTTCCAAGGATGAGCCCATAAGCTATTGTGGGTTGTGAACTTTGTGCATGGATATGATAATTAGCAATCGACCCTCCGGGCATGTACCCACCCAGGTGGAGAGATCGAGCGAGCAGCAATCTGTGTCATCTCAGCGCCTGACCAGCGAAGTGGTGCATTCGACGACCTCGCGAAGCGAGATTTCAATTACCACGTAAGCAAGCCCATACATGGGAGTCGAGAAGCTCGCACATGGGCCTGTCATGGTAATGACTGAAAGACTACGACGACTACAAAAGTACGTGTTCTCGAAAACGTATACATATTTCCCTTTGCACTGTTATAGTTTCTGACGGCTAGCTCAAGTTAGAAAGCGAGCGGACCGCCATACCTCACCACGAATGCAGTTCTCTGGAAATTGCGAGTGGAGTCGTTAGTTACACTAATGCGACTATGACAATTTGATGCGCATAGCTTTTCTTGTCTGCTTTGTCTCTTTCTGTAAGCACTCGTACATCACTACTTTTCATGCACTCAAAAAAGGAATAATTCGACCGGAGCAAACTGCTGTACAGAATTTAGGTCTGCTCAGAGGCAAATTTATAAAGCAAATCCAAAGCATTTTTAGCCTGTAGCGCATGTCTATGTCGAAAATAAAAGTATATGTCGGCAAAGAAAATAACTTCAAATTATTTTTTCTCTAGAAAAGCTCAACACTGGCTCATAAAAAAAAAAAAAACAGGAAAAGAGTGATTTGACATCTGCTTACCTAAGAAATTGCTGCATCGATGCAGGTTTCAAGCAATAAAAGTTTTCAAATGTATAATGTATTGCTCATTTTTTTTGACCTGCTGATAACACCTTTGAGTATTGCTACCAGTAGGGGCCGTCTGAGATGAAACGTTTTCAGGAAGATGAATCACGATACTTTATTTCACTGGTGCGTACACAAATAGATATGTAATTTGCACTGAATGAATGTTGCTTTCGTGCTTGCATAAAAATTAGGAATTAACCGATTTGCTTTTAGGGTCTATATTATAGCACATAACTACAAATGCACATCACAAAGCTGCATTATGCATTGCAGTTGGCTGAATCTGCCCACTAAAACGGCTAAAAGAAAAAATACATATTGTTCACATTATATAGACAGCTTTTAAAGGGGCACTGTGACGTTTTCCAGAACGTGCATTCCATGCTGGCGTCTAGGTTCTTTACACTTTCTTGATGCCCTAAAGCCCTATCATAACAGCGAAACCGTAGCGCCTAATATTTTAATCCATTTCAATAATCAGCGTTCTGGCACCGCCGTGAGTGCCACCCGACGGCAAAAGTTCGTAAACGGATGTGACATACCCTCTCGCTGGGGTGCTGCCTCTCTGATTGGTTCAGCACGAACTTTATATTTTATAATCGAATCTTCTATAAGTTACTATGTAGAAAACAAATAAAAGTTGTTTTAGTTCCGCGTGTGTTCTTGAAGTGCTCGTAAAGATAGGGACTCTAAACTCAAGTAAATGTGGTGTTGTCAAATAGGGGCGGTGATGCGCTGAACAACAGATTACTTCAAGGTATAGCAAGGCATAGAAAGGGCGTATTTCTCTACTAGTTTCAAAGCTGCTCATAGGTTTCAAAGCTGCTCTATCTACATTTCTCTCCCTCTCTCTCTTCTCCTCCAAGGCGGATGTCTCCTCCACCACCTTTGTTACCCCGTTACTAACGGTACTTCCGTTCTTTCTTTGGACAATTTTCTCCCGCCTCGCACGGATCGCGCTCTCTTTATATCGACTGCGAGCCATGGCAAAAAGACGCTGCGCAGCCGTAGGCTGCGAGAGTACCGAAAATTGCCCAGAGTTAACGTTTCATCGCTTTCCGACCCGCGGCGAGCAGCGGAGACTATGGCTGGAAGCTCTTGGCGCGCCGAGCGACACTGCGCGTAGGGTTTGCTCCCAACATTTTGAGCAAAGCGCCTTCAAGCCCAGTTCCTCAAAGAACGCTGGTATCAAGCGCCGACGGCTTCGTTGTGACGCTGTGCCAACTATAGGCGCACCTGCTGAGCAACGTACTGAAGATGTGAACCAAGTGAGTATAGCTCGTTGGCATCCATCTAAGCGCAGCCGCACTGCTACAAAGGAAAGTTTCTCATAAACTTCGTAGTTAAAGAAAAATTTGTCCTGGTCCGGGGATCGAACCCAGGACCACTGCCTTTCCAGGCAGTCGCTCTGCCAACTGAGTTATCCAAGTCGATCAGCAGATCGCGATTATAGGTCGAGAGCGAGTTGGTCAATAACTCGGAAGTGGGAAAATGTGCTAGTCCGAAAAATCTTAGAAGAATCCGCAAGGTGGAGGAAAGATAGCTTTCCTTTTTATAGGATATTCTCCTAAACTTTCGATTGAGTATAGGTTTGCCCAGTGTTCGAAGTTTTACATTTTCAGCTGTTGGTATAGAGCGTGTGCATGCATCGATGCCACCATCCGACGGAGCTCGCTGTGCGCTTGACGCTGAGTATCGGACGCAGAGAACGAGAATGACCTTTATTTTTAAACATCCCGTGCCTAAGACAAGAAATAAAAAAAAAGCATTGGTGAAAGGTTCAGAACAGTACCGTTCAGACCATGCGATTTGGTGAACTTAAATCTATATTATGAAGTTCAGCATGGTTTTCGCATTGAGGATTTATTATTAGGTAAGGCGAAAAATTGTCACCCTTCTCTTCCGCTGCCTTCGTGCCTGTCTTTGACATTAATCACTTTTTTTTTTCTTTCTGATGTGCATTCTACCTTCCTAGCAGTACACCATGAATCAGAATCACAATTCAGCGTGCTTTATAGCCGTATCGAGAGCAAATGTTATTACTGCCCTACTGAAAAAGTGTATGCGAAATGTACGAGATTGCTACGATGTGTACGAGAAATGTGGGAGATTTCTAAGAGCTATGCGATTTGTACAAGAATTCTATGAGGTCTCTTAGAGCGTCTACGTTGTCTCGTAGAGTTGTACGAGGATTGTACGATGTCTCGTAGGGCGTCTACGGTGTCTCCTAGAGCGTGTACGATGTCTCGTAGGGTTGTACGAGGATTGTAGGATGTCTTGTACAGATGTACGAGGGCTCAAGCAGATTGTAGAAGATCTCGTACAGTTCACGTAAAACCCCCGCAGACGCCGTACGCACTCTCGTAGAGCTCGTACGCTCAGTTGTAGGAGACATCGTAATGCTCGCTTAAAATCACGATGCTCGTACAGCACCAGCATTCGATTTCGCAGTGTTCACTCAGGGTCCATGCGAGTTCAGTTGGCTCACTAAGCCTCCCCGTAAAAAATTAAACCAGTTATAACATGGTTCCATTTGGCCCCACACTGACCCAATTAGATACAGCCATATATCAGCTCAAATGGGCACAAAATTACGACCAATTTGGCAGGTAACGGAATTACCCAAATGGTTTTGCAAACAATGGGCACTCCCAATTGTTCTCACGTTCATAATGATCATTTAGAATCCCAACTGGATTTTCCATATTATACAGGATTACAATTCATATATGTCCTACCCTATTGGATATTCAAAGTGGTTTTGAAAATTTGAATTGGTTCCCGGGATTTCAAATGGCACTTCATATGGTATATATATAGTTCTCAATTGGATGTTCTAGTTGGTTTGGAAGATATTCATAGGCGTATGTCCTCATCCGTTCAGTTCAGTTCAGTCGTTCAGTCGTGTCCGACTCTTCGTGACCCTATGAACCATATCACGCCACGCTTTCCGGTCTCTCACTATCTTCCTAGCATCACATAACTTCATCTGCAGCGCCTCGAGGATGCCATCTAATCATCGCGTTCGCTGCCTACCCCTTCTCCGGTGACCCTCAACCTTTCCCAACATAAATCTTTCTCGAGCGACTCCTCTCTTCTCATCAGATGACCAAAGTAGCTGAGCTTTAACTTTAGAATTTGAACCTCCAATGAGCAGTCAGGGTTTATGGTCGACAATATCGACTGATTTGATCTTCTGGCCGTCCAAGGAACTCTCAAGATTCTCCGCCAGCACCACAATTCAAACGAGTCAATTCTTCGGCGGTCAGCCTTCTTCACAGCCCAACTCTCGCATCCATACATCACAACTGGAAAGACCATAGCACGAGTTATATGGATCTTGGTTGGCAGACTAATGTCTCTGCTCTTTACTAGGCAGTCAAGGCTAGCCATGGCTCTCTTTCCCAGAAGTAGGCGTCTCCTAATTTCATGACTGCAGTCTCCTTCCGGGGTTACCTTGGAGCCCAAGAAGAGAAAATCTGTCACGGTTTCCACTTCTTGTCCCTCTATGCTCCAGGACTTGATGGGGCAAGACGCCATGATCTTTGTCTTTTTAATGTTCAGTTTAAGTCCAAACTTCTCACTCTCTTCTTGTACGCGCATCAGAAGTCTCTTGAGCTCC
>JAJIZL010033293.1:15982-35811 GCA_023969395.1 Amblyomma maculatum | reverse complement strand
AGGCCTAGAGGAAAAGGGGGTGGGGGCACTTAAGCTCCGCCGTTAAGCATATGACATGTTTTTACCCTTATATAGCCTGTCAGGGTGACGACGCTACCGGTAAGCGCTGAAGCCGCATTTTGAAATTGAACCTGTCCCAGGTCACGTTTCAGACCAATAGCTATATGTAGAAGATGCCGAGAAAATTTTCATCGCCCTTGCAATTAAACGTGCCAAGAACCAAGGAAGGAAACACACAGTGCTCAACGATTCCCAAAAGGTTTGTCGAGCATTCCGCCTGGGGCAGATATGAAAACAGTCGCACCAAATAATGGAGCAGGAAAACAAGATTGGCAACTTGAAACATACAATTCAGTGATACCGACCCACAAGGGAACCGACGGCAATGAGGCGGCCGACAGTAAATCCTGACAGCATACTTTCCGGAAACCTGCACCAGCTACCCCAAAGACGCCAACCTCTATCAAACATGGGGAACGAATGGAATACTACTAATCAGGAAGGAAACGAACGCGGAACCACACGAAGACCTCAGCAAACAGGAGGAAGTAGCCTGGAGGTACTTGCAGGCTAGGACCTTCCCAGGCCTAGAAAAGTACCACAAAATCTGGCCCTAAAAATTAAAAAACAACACATGCGCCAATCTGGAGGTCTCTGAAATCATTCATGATATGGAATTGGAAACAAAGATTAGAGCAGTATAAAACTCGTGCACTCAACCAATCGGAGTGGGAGGCTCAGCTGGCGCACACTGGTCTCTCTAGGCAGCGGAAGCTGCTCACAAGGGCCCGAGAGGCAGCTCAAGCCATTGCAATCCTGGATTAGGAAAAACCACCCCCTAGGAGGATTGGCCACGACCAGGCGATGATTACAGATTCTTTCTTTCTGCAGAACTTAGATTTGAAATTTGAGCAAATCCGGTTCACTGACAGTGATGGTTGCGGATGGTGCATGGGTTTGCTGAAATTTAAATTTTGGAGATTAATAAAATAATAATAATAAATAAATAAGGAATGCATATTTAGGGATAAAAAAAGGGATATCAAGAGTAAATGACAAGGAATTATAACTTGTTATGATGGAAAACGGTTTGATTCAAGAAGAAAATTTTGTACGGCAGAGCATACATTCCCATCGGCACGTCCCATGCGCCAAGAGACAAACAAACCGCTGATGACAAGTGCAAGCTTATTTTCTGTAATGGCATTTCTAAAAGCAGCCTGCTTAGCGATGTATATCGGCGACAGAAGAGCAAAAAATGTTCATTTTTTCTGGCTCATCACAAAATTGGCACCTAGAAAAGGTTGTAAGACCACGCTTGTAAAGGTAAAAGTTTAGCTGAGGAACAGGACAACGAAGTCGCGTGAAGGACACCTCAAGTTTGTGAGACCTCCTGGCTTTACTCCTCCAAGGGAATAGAAGGTGATGAAAATCATCCAGAGAAGTAAGTACAGAGGTGCCAAATGCTCACTTTAAAATATAATTAAGAAAGCGTGCTGCCGTGACGATCGCACATGTTGGAAGGAGGTCAAAGATTGGACCACTCAGGGCTGCTTTCGCTAAAGCATCAGCAGACTCTTTCAAATGAAAGCCCTTTTGACCCCGGACTCAATTAAGAATTCCTAATCGAGTGCATATGAACAGGGATAAGAAATTTAAATGTGCGAACTAATTGCGACTTATTAGACAAAGATAGGGAAGTGCAGAAAGATAATGAAACGGTAAGTATTAAAGCCGTTGAAAAAGAATTTGGGAGGTTGCGCAGGGCAAGAACTACTGCTAGTAACTCCGCCATATAAATAGAGGGGAAATCTGGCAGACGGAGAGAAAAAGACCGCCAAGGGACTGAGAGAAAATACCCACACCCGCTTTTTCTTTACACACTGAGGCATCTGTCGAAATATGTGAGCGAAAGGTCATCAAGTATTGTTGTAGCATGCCGTTTACTAAGGGGAAAGTTAGAAATTTGGCATTGCGTTGATAAATGCCATCGACAGTTATATTTACAAATGATGGGACGGATCCCTCCGGAATAAATTCGGGCATTTGCACATTTATTGGCCCCAGCAAGGATTCAACAAAACAAATTTGAGGAGTCTGAAAGCGAGAACACCTTATATTGAAAGAATTCCCCTGGATATGTAAGGGAAATCAACCTGGTTACACGCCGCTCCTCATCGCATACTAACTGCAAGAACGCTTGGACCGCCAGAAGGCGAAACCTCGAGGTAATTAAGGGAGAGCAACCGTGCTTCAAGATATAAAACATTGTTCTGCTGCAGGCCCAAATAAACGTTTTACCAATCCAATGAGGGGTTCCAGAGACAAAGAGTTTTCCTCTTTAAGAGTAGGAGAGGACGGAGTGATTGCTGCGGCTCATATATGCAGCGGCTCCTGGAAACAGGACACAGCCAAATTCTAAAATAGGGCGAACATACATTTCATAAATCATCAAACGAGCGTGTCTTTTCATACCGCAGCGGGGGCTGCTCAACCTACGAAGCATTCCAACGGCCTTGACGTTTTTCGCTGTAACTTGCTCTATATGAATCTGCCAAGTGAAAGAGGGGTCATATGTAACACCTTTATAGAGCTCACCTGTGGTATCACGTTATGCCGGTAAGTTATTGAGATGTTAACTTGCTGAGCCTTATTTGAAATGGGGAAAAGTAACAATGCACACTTATGTACATTAAGGCTTAAGTGGATATCCGCTGCTTCGGCAGTAGAGCCCGCACGCAGCCGTGAGCTCTGCAGTCATGCGCAGAGCACCTGTTGCATGCCCACCAGTGGCCTCTCCCAAACACAACGGAATGCTTGGCTGTGTAGCGTAGTGTAGCTCTCGCTAAAATAGGCAGGGGTACAGTCTTCTGCAACTTTCTTTCGGATTATTTGAACGTTTTAAGGCGAAAGCCTTTAATGGCTCATGCTGCCCGGCTTTGTCGGCGGCTATGATTGGCCGAGGCGGTATGACGTCATAGAGGTCTCGACCAATTCCAGAGCACCTCACAGTACGCGTGAATGCGTGCCTTATATGGCCATATGACAATCAAAGATTAATTATTATTTATTTACATAATTAAACAACTAATTAATTAATACTTATGCATGAAGGATTAAGTAATTCGTTTTAATACTGATTAATGATCAATCAAATATTTAAGTAAATAATTACCTGCTTAATGACTAATTATTTATTATTAATTAGTGACAGTTGCCTAGCAGAATGCGGCACTCAGGCTTTCGCCTTTCACTACTTTAGTAGCTAAAGTCCCTCGTAATTTTTTCAATAAACACAGGTCGACATATTCGCGCGCGTAAAAAAAAAAATAAAAAAAAAAACACTACGCCTTGGCTCGACTAAGGTCGGCCATGGAAGTGACAGATTTCTTATATTTTTGGTTATTTTGTATTGTTAAGCCGTATTAGATTTGCATAGACCTGAATACAGGGTGGACATGGTTTGATCTGGTTTAACGCCTCAGTGGCTCTCTGCGAACGTCAAGCAACGTAACCGAAGGACTGGTTTCTGCGCGCGACTAGGCTAAAGTCTGTCTGCGAACCTCAAAGGCACCACAGATTCGTCTAGTCGAAGCTAAGGTGTCGAGGGAATTTTGAAGCGGGATATCCCAGGACAGCGCTGGAGGTAGATGGAAAGGATAGGCAAGGGACTGGAAGCCTGCGTAGCTTTGTGTGAGGCATGGAGTATTGTACACTTGTGGAAATATGTACAGGCTCGAAAAAAGTATGCCAGTTGTGCGAAGAAGCAGCAGCAACAGGTGGGCGAAGTAGAAGAAGCGAGTGCTGTCGACTGGGCGCGCCGTGGTGGTGAACTCTTTTATGCCACCCAAAAGCAGGGGACCAGTCAAAGGACCGGTTGCGCTGTCTTAGAGTCTTAGGCTTTAGGTCGGCGGGGATCCCTTGGAATATCGCGGCCTCCACCGCACGCTGGATAAGCCAGCATTGGTCTGCTGGCTCTGAAGTAAGCTGGAGAGATCCACGTCTCTGCGGTGTTTGAGTTATCTCTGTTGTAGTGTGTAAAAGTCCACGCCATGCGTATGAGAGAGGCAGGAGTTGAGTAGTGTTTACACATGGGGGGCTATCTGTTCCGGAATGAGAGGGGGTGTGGGAAGCTGCCGATTTGTAGTTTGCACCATTGGACGGCCTCTCGTCTTGCTATAGATCACGGTGTGCGGGAGGATACACCACTTACACGGAAATACTCCAGCACTACCGACTCCAAATATGCACATATCCTCGGCGCCGTGCACGTGCGGGGGCAAGGTGCGTGAGCAAGGCTTACATCTACCTTGCCTTGGAGGCGAATTGGCTCACTCTTGCTAGGCTAGTCAAGATTTCGATTTAAGAACGGTGATACTTGGTGTCCTCTCTCGATATCAAAGAAACCGATAAAAACAGCAAGAAAATAAAAATAGAAGAGAAGAGAAATCCCGCAGCCTCTGAAAATAACATCACTGACCAGAACTTCCGGCGAGATCCGACTCTGGTCGGCGGATCGAGCTAGAGCGCCCCGAGTATAGTTTCAGATGACCAGCAGATTACACGCGACCTATCTTCGCCGGCCAGTGGAATTCGAAATCGTCATTATGGAGCAAGAAAACGTGCTCCCGAGTGACCAGTGAAAATCTCCTGAAGTCAGCGTTCTTGTGTGTACGCCTTCTACTTCCGCTCATGTCTAGTTATTTACTGGTTCACAGGCAAGGAACGGCGCCGTGAAAAGGAATGCTTTTAGCGCGAAACAAGTTGGAAACGGACTAGGACAGAACACAAGAGATGAGAGAGCGCTACTCTCAACTGATTTTATTAGCAGAAGAAACAGTTTTTCTTATATAGACTGATCCCATGTGCCTGCGTACAAGACAAGAATGCGTACATGCACACACGCTAAAGAGGTTGATCGCAAACCCACTTCAGAGAGGTTACCTAATAAACTTGTACTCACAGCTTCAACGAAGGGCTACTCACACAATCAGACCCCTTCTTTCGGATGTGGAACGCCTCAAACAACAGCCGCGATAAGTCATCATTGCCTCTTCCGCTAATCAGTGTCTGTTTTAGCAACGGCGCGCATGCCCCCGGCCGACCACATCCACTAAATATATATATATATATATATATATATATATATATATATAACACCTGCTCGCGCATAACCTATAGGGCCCCATTCTCAATACATAACGTCTGCTCCCGCTCAAGATACAGGGACCTCCCTTCTCAGTACATATAACACCTGCTCCCTTTCCAAAACTGGCCATGAAGTATTCCTTCATTTAGTAAGTTTATTCATTTACACACACGGCCGGGTAACTCAGTCCAACTAAGTACAGACGTAAGGGAAACAACGTTTCGTGGTAACCTTCCTTCCATCATTCCGGCCGTAACATGCCACAACTGAAGGAGACTCATACAGCGCCCTCGGCCATCTACGTTTTCGTCTGGTCGCAGTACTGAGGGCTTGAGGACACCAGAAGCGGTCGACCGGTGACGTCACGGGCATGCCTGCTGGACATTGGACACCGCCTGAGCGGCACGCGCCCAAGACACGCGAGGAGGCGACCCCGCCGAGGGGGCGGGGTCGGAGGCCGCTTGTTGCGCCGTCACCAGGGCGGGTCGCGTGTCGCTTCTTGTTAACGGTTTCCTCCTGCGCTGAGATCTGATACGCTGCGGCACCCGGAGACCGCGCGCGCGGTTTCCTTCTGCTCACTCTTATCTTCCACCCTGGTCGATATGTTTTTGAACAGCGGACACGTGCCGGCGGAAGGCCCGGCGAGGAGACGAGCCAGCGGCCGCGTGTGAGCGGCATGCACTGGGCAACAAGCGGCCCTCCTCGCATAGTCGGAGGGACGGCCGACACTGCGCATTTGTAACGTCTATATATATTTTTTTCGGCTGCGTTATCATGTGGTCCTCTTCCCGACAAAAAGCCGATGTGCGCGCACGTGTGTGTGTGCTTGTGAACGTGCTTGCAGTCTTCACTGTAAGGCCCCCAACGGTAAAATACATCTACCACATAAGAGACTCCATCCTCGATGCGGACCCAGCACAGCCGTCAAGGCGATCTCCACCAACTTGCACCCTTCCTTCCGTCATCGGCGGTTGGAAGCCCAAAAAACAAAGGAAAGAAAATTCTCCGTAAAGCTCAAATTCGAAATCGCACTTTGGAGGCGATGGGAACAAAAACAAAAATGTACCGCATATAACCAATAGAACTGGTGCAGACTTCATTTTTTCCCCCGTTGAGGATTGGTTGTACATACATCTAAAGCAAGTGATAATACTTTATTTTCATGCTAAACGAGAGCGCAAACACGCAAGAGAAGACAGCCTAACACAGTGTTGTGCTGTCTTCTCTTCCGTGTTTGTTATTTCGCGCTCGTTTAGCATGAATACCAACTCGCCTAGCTTATCACGTTAACGTAATACTTCATTTATTGGTAGCAAATTTGCGCAAGGAAAATATTTTGCCACCCCAAAGTTTTACACTAGAGTTTTACAGCTGAGTTTAACACTACCACGTCCTTGAATATATATATAAATCTTCTTTTATCATTTTTATTTTGCAGCAATATTAGAATTGACATATTTTTTCCTTTATTTTCTAAGCTCCTAGTCCTAAATTATTTCGTGGAAACTTGTCGGCTGAATATTACCGTTTCTTTTCTTATATTACACTGATAGCTGTGCAGTTTATAGTCTTCCAGCTATTGTGATTTTTTGCATACGTCTTTTAATCAGTAGTGAGTTTGCTGTAACTGCCCTCCAATTTCCTCATTTTTTTTTTATATTTTGTGCGAGACTGTGTATAGCAGTTGTTATTTTCTTGCTGTACACGTTTTTTGTCACCGTTGCATATGTAATTTATCGATTAGCCTTGGTATTATCGCTTACGTACCTGTCTTTATCGCTATCTTTGTTTTTGTTGTTATCTTGTTGTCGTTCTTTATTTAGTCTAATATTAATCTGTAGAGTGTGGCCTTATACACTGTAACCTGACTTTGGTACCGCCGACTTTGTATGTGCTAATCCTAAGATCTAAAGGTTATTTTTCAGAAAAATAATGTGATAGCCGGGGTGGAAGACCTTCTTCTACAATGCCCCGAAGTATGAGAAATTGGAGATGTATTGATGTAAAAAAATGTAGAGCTACTGTTGTGAAATATGAGATAGAAATCTCTAAAGAATGTAATAGTAGGTTAATGTACGTTTGGCAGGTATGCTATAGTTTAAAATTGGAGGTCCTCCCCAGTTGGGCAGAAATATGGAGGAAATCAAACGTTTGAAATTAAACTGAGCAAAAAGAAGCGAGTGAAAAGGAACTAATGGTGAATATTACTCTACAGGACAGGAACAGAACAGAGTGGCTTAAGAAAGAAACCGGAAAAAAACAAAAAAAACGATACATCTTTTAAACGGGAGCACTTATAAGACATGCGTTAAGGCGAATACATAATCGGTGGGAACAGAGTGAGTTCCAAGGGAAGGAAAACGGGCGCAGCAAGAGGCGACTTTGAGTCAGGTGTGCGGATGAGACTCAGGTTATATAAATTTTGCGAGGGTCAGTTGGTCGCAGATTGTGCAGTCTGCGTTAAATGGAGACCAGCAGCCGGACTCTTTCCATCGGTAAGTGTAGGCAGGGTTGCTGAAGCTTATTTTTTCGTTCATAACATCTTCTGATTTTTTTATGTGGCTAGGGTGTCTTTATTTGGACACTGCAACTCACAAAAAAGTGCCTTTGAATGAAAGCACTGACATGCAACATGGGTGGCGTCTGCCGGAGGCTGCGGTCTCGACTTATCATTCGTTATGCAGGGTGCAGGTCAGAAAACGCGCGCAAACCCAGTATTGGTTAGTGGTTAAAAGTCTTCAGTATCAGTTACCAAATGTTGAGACCGCGGGGATGAGGTGGGTAAAGATTTATGGGTCACTAATGGAAAGGCGGTCACATTTGAACCGTGTATTTCATTGACTTTGTGGTCGCAAAAATGGCTTTCTCCATTGCTTTCCTGCGTATTTTTTTTTCGCTTGAAGTGAGGGGGATTTATAGTCCCCATCTTCCTCCTTTCAAGACACACCCCTGCACTGATCCCTTGAGCCTCGAATCGGCGGCACCATTAAATCACACACATACAAAACGCTCCCGGGGAAATTGTAGTGAACGAAGAGCGGATGTCACGAAACACGAGGAAGAGAGCAACGAAGTGCCGCTGCGCTGCTCGAGCTCGCTGGTTTGTGTGTGCCTAGACGAACTGTGTTCCTGTGCTGTTCGCCGTGCAACTTACAGAGGACTATATTCCGTTGAACCCTCAGTAAAACCCATTTCAAGAAGAATACATACGGTATAGTTTCCATCTCCCAGATTTATCTTTATGCGGCTGCCTTAACGTCCAGCTGAGCCGTTTGATAGCGAACCTTGTGTCGCGAAGACTTTCGGCCAACGCTGCATACAGGCTGGAGCACATGCTGTGTTTCCACATGTCTCAAACTACGTCGTGCCACGCTCCGTATACATCTAGCTTCACTAAAGTTACTGAAATTAGTTCAGTTCAGTTAAGTCGTTCAGTCGTGTCCGACTCTTCGTGACCCTATGGACCATATCACGCCACGCTTTCCGGTCTCTCACTATCTTCCTAACATCACATAACCATCTGCAGCGCCTCGAGGATGCCATCTGACCATCGCGTTCGCTGCCCACCCCTTCTCCGGTGACCCTCAACATTTCCCAACATCAAATCTTTCTCCAGCGACTCCTCTCTTCTCATCAGATGGCCAAAGTAGCTGAGCTTTAACTTTAGAATTTGACCCTCCAATGAGCAGTCAGGGTTTATGGTCGACAATATCGACTGATTTGATCTTCTGGCAGTCCAAGGAACTCTCAAGAGTCTCAGCCAGCACCACAATTCAAACGCGTCAATTCTTCGGCGGTCAGCCTTCTTCACAGTGCGAGCAAATAAAACGAAATAAAAATTAACGCACGTTGCCCAATCCACATCACCTAAAACACAACAGGTTTTATCCAATACGAAATAAAAGATGGCAAACAAGGAAATCTATTGCTTCGTCAAAGCTAACAGCACTATTAACAACTTCGAGTTGAGGTGGGGCATTGTTTTAGAAATGAGTATAATTATGCGGCTAATAGCTCTCTAGTTTTTAGGTTCATAGAATGAGAGCTTATACGATGCTTGATTTTTGACTGACAGTGTTTTCTTCCCTCACGATATTTGGTGCAGTTCTTGACGATGTTTCCTTGACTCATAGTGCTGCTTTTGAGTTCTTGACGCACATAGGTATATAGCCTTGCATGTGGATTAGTTCTTGGCTGATTTATTCTCT
Source organism: Amblyomma maculatum (assembly GCA_023969395.1). NCBI lineage: Eukaryota > Metazoa > Arthropoda > Arachnida > Ixodida > Ixodidae > Amblyomma > Amblyomma maculatum. The sequence continues at coordinate 26,454 of JAJIZL010033293.1, read as the reverse complement.
CGGCTCTTCTATTGGCCAAATTGTCGGGGCTGGTTGTTGATAGTCGACTGCTAATCTGTCTTGACAGCCTCTGAAAAACTGATAAGAACTAAAAAAAATGTATTATTCTGTGCTCGAAAAGGCTGAGATGTTTGAAGACAAGGATGTTTTTTCCTTATAATTCTTTTCCCTGAGTATTTTTTGCCTTCGTATTTGTTTATTTTAATACTCCGATATAAATTGCCCTTCGCATTTTCTGGAAAGTGCGACTGGGATAGATTAGTTAATATGAACGTAGAACTACTAATTTTGTAAGTATAATAACTATTACTGAATTGATGAAGAAGCAATGGTTCAGGTATGCACTGTGCATTTAATTATGCTATTATACTGTCTAGTTCTTTCTTCTTCTAACTGTCGGACAAGCTGTTCTCAATCGTTACTCTATTATTCGATGTTATTTTGGACAGTAGAACTACGTTTTCATCAAGATAATGAGATAATATATATATTTTTTTGCAGAGCTGCGATTTAGATATTGTTCTTTTACTGACCAAAAACATACCTGACTACGTGGTTGCAACATATAATCGTTTACCCTGTAGGTCCAAGGGACGTCTGAAAACAGTGCCCGCAACGAAGTTTGCTCGACCCGAAGGAAGGAGATGATATCGACCAGTGCTTAAGTGGCCCACCTTTAGGGGGCTAAATAGTTCGTTGGTTCGCTTTTAAGGAAAAATCTTGCAGACCTGATAGGAGGAAGTGAAGTCAGTAAACTGACTTTTTTTTTTCATGCTCAACTCTTGGGGGCGTACATAAAAGAAACTTTCATTGCAAGATACTGGAAAATCGCAACCAAATGGGAGGAGATCAGTAAAAACACTCACCCGTAGGGACTGTTGCGCCACAGTGTCCATAAGAATAAACTCCAATGCTGTACACTTATTAGTGGGCCTGCGTGTGCTATGTTATGTTGGCAGCCTGGTAACGATCACCTTCAGTTGAAGTTCCATATTTTCTCTGGTGCTTCTCCCTCCCCTTCAGCTATGGTATTCCAGGTCAGAAAATTAATGATTAGGAACAATTTTTCATTTATGTTCTGGAAAGTTTGTTCAGTTGCTTTAAGTGATTTAAGTTTTTTAATCATCGGGCTCCTGTCTTGTTGCATCTCCTGGCGCTAGCTTTTGAAATGCAAGAATTTATTCTTTAACACAGTTGCATTCATTTAGTTAATGATCAAATGATATCGCCGGTTTCTTACAAATGCATTCTTTGCTTTCTATATGACAAACCATTTTTAGATAAAAAAGAAAACCTCCATGACTATCAATTTCTTATGAAGAAAGATGGTTTGTCGGAAAGGATTTAGGTGGGCTTGAAATATTTGGAATAATCCGTTGATAACTATGTGATTCCGAACCCTGTTGTTAGCTGTTAACTGCAGGTTAACCGCAGAGAGTACGCCCTTTCAAACTTTGTTGGTCTTGTACGGAAATGTGAGGAAATGAATAAATAAAGAGAGGATTGTCCAATCGCAAGAGGTTCCTTCAATGCGAGGATTCTCAACAAAAGACAGAACAATGAAATGGCGAAATTTTGCATGAAACACACTCCGGAATGCGGATGTCGTGGAGTGAAATCTTTCGCGACTAGTTTTTCATGAACACCTTGCATGGTCAGAAAATGTCTCTTAGAACAGTGATTAAGGTGACTACTTTGGTATTCCCTCCAACGTTCACTGAAAGTTCAAAAGAGTCCGCGTTAGCATAACACTGCAAAACAGTATCAGAGAATGTCCAGTCTGTCGGTCAGTGCTGTAGTAGATATGGAGTGACACAGCAAGCCATTCTGCCGCACGGGCGCTGTGCAATGTGCTCGGAAACTTCGATCACTCTTTTAATAATGAGTACATATCATGCTCACAGCGATATGCGCCAATGGGTGGTCAGCGCTGCACCGGTCAGTGGATCCACATGTAGCTGTGTTTGGCTTAAAATGTAAAACTTCCGAAAATTTTTAATGGCTGCAGTAAAAAGGATTGCATTCATTTGTTTTAAAAATGAGGATTTTCGGAAAAAGGAAACACAGGGCAAGAACAGCGTAGACTGATTTATTAAAAGCACTGCATAAATAATGCCTTTACCTTTATCGGATTATTAATAAGCAGGCTAAGCAAGTGAGGCGCATAGCCGACGCATTTAACAAGTACAAATTACTTGTAACAGTACTGAAGACTGCTTCTGTGTTGCTGGTCTGGTCCTTGATAAGCGACACAACGTTATCACTTCCAAGCGTTTCATTCACTTTGCGCATCTCTTCAGCGGTATGCATCACAGTGTGACAATTCTTGCCTGTTCCGACTCAGTATAGTAGAACAATTAATTTGGCGTAGCCACGAAAAATAAATAATGGTTCGCTACCATCTGTCAAAAGTGTCAGACGTGAAGCATTTTTCAAGGTCTCAATATGATGCTTCACTGGTCGGGAATAATATGACTGCATTTACATTGTATAAAGATTTTCCCTTCTCCTAGCATGCATTTCGATCTTCACTCAGGAGTTAAGAAACTTGAGCTGTCAGAGTCAGTTTGGCGTTTCAGCTCCGGAGCGATACAGCCTAGAAGAGACGTAGCTCTCTTGATTTTTTCGGCAATGGTTGCTGTTTTTTTTTTGTGTGTGTGCAAAGTACCGGCGCACTTGTTTCAGGCGATGGCTGTGCTGATAAACAGTTCGCATGCTTAGTATTGTTTTTTATTCGCGTAAATTTCCTCGATGGCCAGCCGAACTTCCTGACACAACAGATGCCCCGTGAAACGCGTCGCATTAGGAAATACATTCTCAACGTTATGGGACTTGCATACTGCTCCCTGTTTTTTTTTCTCCAGTGGTAGCGGTTTCACACACGAGTATTTCCATACGTTAAAACCGCGGCGAGCTTTTCTCAATATTTGCAGTAGTATACCAAACTAATCAACTCTCATGCACTACAAATTCCCTCTTTCGGTTGTTTGCTCTGCGTGAGTACACATGACAATACTACGCTGCATCATAAGCTGCAGCGTTTACCTGGAGTTTCTTAAAAGTTTATCAGATTGTATAGCGCGAATATACCTAGCAAAAATTACTGCACAGACTTGCCGAAGAGAGCCCATGCAGCAACCAATGTTACCCGCAAGACGACTTGTTTTCGGATGAAGCAGCATAAGTGGTCTAACGTATTTGTGGTTTTGTGCCATGACGCTCAACGCGTTCGGCCAGTTTGTTTGACTTAATCAGTGAGGTAGAGCAATAATTTTGATTTATTGCGTTCCGTCTTGCTTATCAGTGTGACCTGCCTTCAGCCCACTTTTTCGTAGTACGAACTTCTCGAAGACGCAGTTTTAACAGGCGATGACATAGGCTCTTGTCTACTGAGAGAGCGAGAGCGATACAGAACAAATTTATTAATATAAAGTACTTACGCGGATGATTCACCCAGGTTCGAGAAACCATTGGCAAATACAGCCCTCCAGGCCTGAACGATCAGCTGGTACTGAAAGTGGAGCTCTGTGTTATCCGGCTTCGCCTCCCACTGCTCAAAGCTGTTCCTGTAACCTGCAAGCTTTTCGTTGCTCGGGGCAGTTCCAAACTATGTGGATGATGTCAAAATTTCTCTGCGGGCCGGACATGCATTCGTGGAGTATTGCGCGAGCCAAATCTTATTGTGTCGAGTTAGGCTTGGTAGTGCGCCGCCTTGCATGTTTCACCATACAGTGAAACCCTGACCCTGGCGAGTGAGGTCTTTATGGGGACTGCGTATTTCATGCGACTGATTCGGTGGAAGTTTATGATTTCGTCTTCGGTGAGACTGAGCATCTACGATCCGGACGTTTGAAGCAGACTTTGTGAACACTCCGTTTGGCACATGTGTAGTGTGTGCGAGAGACTCTGGCCCCAAATGGACTTGACACCGGTGAGTAATCCAATGTATGACACTTTGTGTTTGGAGACTCTACCAAATCAAAATACTGAGACAGCTACATGCTACTTTGCAGATCATCGGGCAGTCTTCTTCTTTGTCAAGCAAAATGAATAAAAGATGTGTATACCCAATGTCTCTCATTGCTAAACATACAAGACCACTAAAAGTTCAGCCAGAGAAACGTACACCCTTGGTCAAATGTCCTGAAGGCAAGTGATTTTCACACCAGACGCAAAATGAAGCCATTACGGCGCCATTAAAGACTAAATGGCCGTGAAATGTTATGAGATGGTTGCTTGGTGTAATAAGAAAGCGTTTCCTAGCATCTTGAACGCTCTCTGGCCTTTAATGCAGACGTCCAATTTTTGAACAACCGCCGACACATTGCTTCTTTAAAATTTTTTTACCTTCTCTATCATGACAGTATTAAAATCAACAAACAAGAATACTTAAAACCACCATACAAATATTCAGCCAGAACAAACCATGACAGGACGATCAGACCATTTATCACCCGCTGTAACACGTTTAAACATTCCTTCTTCCCGTCCATCATAGAAACTTGCGCAATAAAAAAAACAAACGTTCATCATAGAAGCCTGGAATAATCTGCCACTTGACATTGTCTCCACATCTGCAGATGCATTCAACACCAAAGTAGAAATATTTTTTTGCCCAGCAAACTGCAACAATGTGAGCAGAGGTATTTATGCGGATGGCTCTAACAAATCATGGAGTGTGTTGAGTGTGTTTCATGTGCATACATCGCCGGTATTAAGCGAAATACTTAATGTTTCTTGTTGTTCAATGTTCCTTGTTATTCCGTTGTTTTCTTTTTTTTTTTGTCTTCTAGGATGCATTGTAGACTGTCTGTAAAAGTGTGACTCTTTTACCCACTTCTGTATGAGCCTGTCATAAGGCTTACAGTATAAATAAATAAAATAATGGTGGCGTGACGCCTCCATTGTGCAGCTGAGACGAAAATTATTTGACTTCAGGACTTTTAGCCAAGACTGTACCTCTCGCTACGTATATCCTGACATAGCTGTGCTAATCCACTACCATTTTTTTTTTGTTGAGGCACACTGTAGCAGTATTCAGAGCAATAAGTAAACCTAAAATGAAAACAAGCAGCTGTAAAACCTTAAAATCACATTAAAAATGTTCTACCTGGGAGTTTTTTTTTTTTCGTTAAAAAATGACTTTCTTTTTTCTAATCTTCAGTTTTTCTTTTTCAGCCTTCACATCTCTAGTTTGTACACAACGTTTCCGGGGGCTGACAGCGATTTTTTTGCTCAGGTTCTAATTGACTCCTTACAAAGACATTTACTCTTTATGCACTCTCCTGTGTTATAGTGCTGGTGAGCAGCGTTATGAAATGTTAAATCTCATATTCATCAGAAGCTTCATGATGGCGTTTACAGTTTTCTCTTCGTTATTCCAGTTGCCTGTTATAACTATGCGGCGCTAAGGGTTCCCGTCTTCCTGCGAAATAAGTAAACAAGCAAAATTACCCGAATACCACCGTGGCCAATAACAAAATCTGAATTGGCTCCCGAATAGGTAAAAATATATACCGAAGTGCTCAAATGGCTCACGCACGAGTCACGCGTGTCAACCGCACAAAATCTGCGGTTGCGTATACAGCTACTTCCTTGTTTCGCAACGTTACAACGTTTAAACTATACTAAACTGAAACCCACGCCGGAAAAAGCGTGATGGTTACCGTCGAGGGCTGGTTCGGGACTTCCTGCCTCGATCGTTCTTATCGCGAACTGGTTAGTCATTTGTTTGTGTGCCAATTTTTCCTCACCACCATTTCATCTCCTGGCTTGGAATGCACGCAATGGCCAAATGCTCATCACATGTGTAAGCATTCGTAATAGTTTACACGCCTTTCGGTTCACAAACTACCAATAACGGGCAAGGTTATTTATTAGTACTGATCAATAAGTTGTTGGGCAATATGGGCCCCTCTACATAAACCATGACGCCCTCAACTTTAGACCCATCTGTCTACAGTAATTTATCGTATATAGAATATACTAGCCATTAGAAGAGTCCAATGCTAATGTCACATGTGTGACGGCACAAATTGAAATTGGTTCAAGCGCGGCCCAAGAATGCATGATAGTTGCCGCCAGCTGTTAGGAACCGTTTAAAACACCCTGCATGCACCCAAAACGAAGTGCGTCCAGGTGATAAGGAAGTTCGACCCGCTCGGACGATATCGCTGTTTTTACACTCCGATTACCCTCTCTGCTCATCGTTATCTATGTGCGCTCCACCATGTCGAGGAGACTAGGGGGCGGTACGTAACTGGATACCTCTTTGAGAGGCGGCGCACATTGCGCGACTGCTTCGGACATCCACTCCTGGAGGGCCGGCTAGAACTGATACCGCCTTTCTCCTCCTTTTCCTGCTCCTCGCTCCGGTTTTTAAAGGGAGACATCAGCGCCGCCGAGTTTCAATCTCTAACGTCTATACTTGAAGACGTGTTCGAAAAGCACCGTGAGTTCCGTTGCCCACAAATGACTTGCTCTGCCATGTAAACAGTTGTAGCGCTCGGGTTCGTTTACTCGTGAAATCCGCGGTTTCCTCAGTCTCTGGGAACGTGACAACATCCAACGTTCAGCTGACGCCATTTTGATACCAGGCCAAAACGTCGCCTCTTTGGAAAGTCGGAGTCGTGGCATCGTCAGCATCTCTGCTGCAGAAGAACAGCTTTAGGAGGTGCAGTGGCTAGATAGCATCAGTGGCAGGATAACGCCTTCGACTGCATCGCCGTTCGAAACAGCGTGTACGTCATACGTTTGCAAAACAACCTAACTCTTCTGTCGATGAATGGAATGGACACCTCATCCATAGCTACCCGAGACAAAGAATCGAAGCTGTTGGCCTGTGGCAGAAGAGAGACTTCTGGATCTTCTTAACAGTGCTGGGTGACGGTGTGCTGGACAAGGAATTCATTAACGGTGCGAGTGGCCAACTTGTGAATTGACTGAACTGTGGTTTTAACAATATCTATAAGCGAATTCACTGTCATGAGACATATAAGACAAACTAAGGGAACGATGAGCTGCTGAGTTCTGAGGGTGGGTTACTAGGCATCTTTCTGCACGGAGTACCCTACTTTGGGTGGCTACCGCATATTGCTGGTGAGAAGGTAATGAAATGGTAGATTATTTCAGGTAAAGAAAAACTTTGTATCCACCGTATCTTGCGCCAGTTGGACACAAGAAATAATCTAAGCTTAGATACATTTTGCGCATTTTATCTTATCCTATTGATTAACTGACTCATTCTGAGGCCGATCCACTCGAAACAGCCAGGAACTGAGGCGTTTTAGGGGTGCGGTTGCGAGACTCGTATCTCTCGTGCGCAAAACGAAAGCGCCTGGCCAGCGATGGAAGACTTCCTCACTTTGGACTTTGACGCGGCAGACTGCTCGTGGAAGCTATGGGAAGACATCGAGCAGGAGACGTGTTACTTCGACGGGCTTCTGGAGCTGGACTTTGTGTCTGACCTCGGCCTCAGCACTTCCTCATCTGACGACGCATCTCTAGGTGAGTGTGCGGTCTGGTTTCGGTGTTCAGAAACATCGCTGATTTAAATGACACAAAGAAAAGTTCAAATAATGGTGTCGTACGGTATGGTATGAATTGTGGCGTTTAACATCCCGAAGCGGCTCGAACTGTGAGGAACTTTGTACAGGAGGATTCCAGGTCAACTTCGACGGCCGCCTGGAGATCTTTAACGTGCACTGACGTCACACAGCACGCAGATGCTTTTCGAGTTTCGCCTCGTCCAAACGTGGCCGCCGCGGTTGGGTTCAAGTTAAAGGTTCCCCAGAATTCATTCTGAAGCGTGAGGTGCTTTTAACATGCACTCATCCTTGTCTGCTTACCACGCGTAGCTGTTTTTCGTGATCAGGGTACCACACGTGAGTGAAATTTGAGTTTCGATTCGTTCAGTACACAGCCGAAATCAAAACACTGTTAGCTTCGACTGCGTTGCCTCCCCCCCCCCCCCCTACCAAAAAAATTTATTTACGAAGAAGTCGGTCAGTTGCTTCTGCTTCTCCCTTTTTTTGCCATGAACAATCATTTTTTTTTTGCCATTCGCATGAGAAAATTACAATCAAACTTAAGGCCTTCAGACTGCAAGACGGGCAATTTACTCACACACCACAAAGGTTAGCTGGTTCGAGTGAATTAGAGTGGACCTAGCGAATGTGCGATGAGAGCGGAAGGAACCCAATAACGCAATCGTGTTTACCACTTGAAGCAAACATGTAGAAAAGAGGCGCAATATGAGAAGAAATTATATCCTTTATGAATGTGCAAATATCCCCGCAAGATGTTCAAAAATGAAACTCCTTGAAAACATTGTCTTTTGTTATTTCGGAACGCGAAGGATTTCATTATTAATGTTCTCTGCGGCGTTCGAGCACTCCTTTGTGCTCTCCCTACTGAGTGTTCTTCGCGGTAGCTTTCTTGGTCCCGTGCATAAAATGCATCTGGTGACCTGTGTCAACGCTGCAGACTCCTCGGTGCTTTCATCAGTGGGATCTGCCTCACCTGTAATATGTAATACAGCTGAATAGGAAAAATTGGCCGGCTGAACCTCGTGATAGGCTAGAGAACAGCAGGATGGTCCGATACAGCCTTACGCTTGTGACGGAGTGCAGACTCGACGGCTCAGGAATTTCACGATGCTTCGTTAGACAGAGGAACCGACGAGGCACTAAGAGGCTTATATACCTTCTATTAGACGATGTTATGCGGCGGCGACAGCGCCCTTTTAAACCAGCAGCGAGACGGAGGAGGAGCGCTTTGCGTACCTAGCGGTCGTGCGATTGCGAGGCTGACGTCACGCGCAGTTCGGTCGATTGCAAGCCGAATAAGCGAGCGCGCGGTGCAGCTGTGGCAAGGAGCAGAAAAACGTGGCGCATGCGCGATGCCCCTATAGCTTGAACAGATGAATAATTATGGGGAATGGTAGCAGTAGAGCATGGTCTATAAAAAAAACTAACCGTATGTAATCGCTACTGTTACGTGACCGCTTACAAGCGGTGTAATCAAAATCAGACTGCAGAAAACGTTTTCTTCAGCGACGACCACCCTTGTGCTGTATCTTGTAATTAGGCGTTTCTGCAGTTGATTAACACTGATGTTACGCGGATTCGACCGCAGTGCTTTTGCAGCAGTAGCTGCTTGGCTGTCTTGGTTACTGCGACACACCTCTACTTTCATTCTTGTATTAATTAATTTCCGGCCCCGGACATGCTGCTCTCCGACCAAGTCAATGATTCTAGCAGGCTACGATAAAAAACAGCACACTGCAAACTATCGCTTTAATCGAGCAATTCAATGGCCCAAAATAAAGTGCACATGACAGTAAGGATCATAAACCAGCTGTCTAACAAGATAATGGCAAGAAGGTACAGGCAGAGAAACCATAAGTAAAAATTACGGAGACGCTCACGCTCCGTTGTTATGGGTATGACGCGATGGCGTTTCACACACACAGACGATGTTTCTCACTTTTTCATTTTGTTTTATTTTTTATACACTCATAACCAAACATTGAGTTTTCCTCTTTAGCCCTTTGACACCTTTGAACACCCCTTTTTCATTTTATTATTCATAAATTAAGTAATAACTTACAATGATTTCATTAACCTGTCATCGCCTATCACACACCAGTCAATGATCAATCGGTAGTGCCTTCCTTTACGCACCATAGCCACAGTTGCTTATGCGCCATAAAACTCCATATGGCTGACTAACAAATTATCATTATACGATTTTTTTTAATCCAACCCCCGATTATTTCCGACACATGGTGCAGGCGCCTCTGACGGGTTTCGACCGAATTAGAAGGAAAAAAAAAATCATTTTTTATGAACATGATACGGACTGACAAGTAAGGAATGAAGCACATAAACAGAAACTTCATTATCTCCATACCGGAGCAAAGCATTATATACAACCAAGACCTTTGGAGGACACAAGAATTTAGGCAAACGCAACAAAAGGAAAAAAAAAATGTTCCTTTGCATCAACTGGCGCTCCTATCAGCAGGTTTAAAATTGCAGGTGAAGCAAAGGAAGGGGATAAGGTAGGCTAATATTCGATGGCAGGATAAAAAAGCCCGCCATCCTGTACAACAAAGAAACTGGTGTGCCAGTGCCCCAAGAACTGTGCCTCTCCATCTAGTTCTAATATGCCTGAAAGATATGTCCATAAGAGGATGCGCAGGTTCTGCAGCGCTGTTCTGTCGTCTGGGCCTCAGCCATAAAGCAGCAGTGACACAATACCAAATAAACAAATACAACGAGTTGCTAAAATCTACCGTGTTGGTGTCGACACATGCTGCAGGATTTCCGACGCTCATCAGTTACGACATCGATCATTAGGCACGATGCCCCATAAAGCGAGGCGCTGCCGCGTTGGCAAGATGGCCCAACGCCTCTTCCACAGCAAGGGTAAATTAGGGGACACGAGTTCCACTGTTAAAGGTATGACAC
>JAJIZL010033291.1:10698-44278 GCA_023969395.1 Amblyomma maculatum | reverse complement strand
TCAACGTTATGCCCTTTGGCCTTTGCAATGCCCCAGCTACTTTCAAGTGCCTGATGGACACTGTTCTTCGTGGACTCAAGTGGCAGACCTGTCTTTGTTATCTGGATGACATCGTAGTTTTTTCCACGGACTTTTTTTCTCGCCTTCTCCGCCTAAAGCATGTCCTCACGTGCCTCGCCGACGCTAGGCTTCAGTGAATTTGAAGAAGTGCCACTTTGCCGCTCGAAAACTCAAAATTCTAGGCCACGTAGTCTCTAAGGACAGCATTCTTCCTGATACCACCAAACTTCGCGCAGTTGCAGAGTTTCCGAAGCCAACCTCCCTGAAGCAGCTCCGGAGCTTTATCAGCCTCTGCTCCTAGTTTCGACGCTTCATCTTGAGCTTCGCCTCTATCATCGCTCCTCTGACCCAGCTCCTTGCCGGTAGCTCCGACCTTTCCTCCTGGACTCCAGCCTGCGACAAAGCCTTTAACACTTTACGTCGCCTTTTGGTTTCGCCTCCCATTCTACGCCACTTTGATCCGACTGCGCCTACGAAGATCCACACTGCCAGCGGTATTGGGCTTGGTGCCGTCCTTACCCAACGTAAGCTTGGTTTCAGCGAGTATGTTGTGGCATACGCCAGCAGAACATTGACGAATGCAGTCTAATTATTCAGTCACAGAAAGGGAATGTTTGGCCATTATTTGGGCCGTCGGGAAATTTCGTTCCTATGTGTATGGCCGACCGTTTTATGTTGTGACCGATCACCACGCTTTGTGCTGGCTCGCCTCTCTGAAAGACCCATGTGGTCGCCTTGCTCGCTGGGCTCTCCGTCTCCAGGAGTATGACATTCATGTCATTTATCGGTCAGGTCTGCGCTTTTGCCCTACCGCCCTGATGTTTCTGAATCAACGCCACTCTCGGACGCCGCCCAGTACGCAGAAGAGTGCCGCCAGCTAGCTCGCTCGCTTACAAAGGAAAACCAGTGGCAACAAAAACACCATCGTAACACAGGCGAGGCTCCTTCTTATGCACCCAACTGCTTGGTGTGGCTCTGGGTTCCTGCCACAACCGCCGGCCTTTCAAAGAAGCTTCTTGCTTGGTATCACGGTCCATACCGAGTCCTTCAAAAAACATATCCTGTCAACTACGTAGTTGAGCCCGTTACGACCTCTGCAGACTTGCGTCGCCGTGGACGCGAAATAGTTCATGTGGACCGAATCAAGCCATACTACGATCCGTCTGTCCTTTCGGCTCCGTGAGTCGCCAGGATGACTCCTTCTCTGCCCGGGGGGAAACTGTAGTGTGGTAATCTTCATCGTTATTGCCACTGACATGCATCGCGTGCTGGCGCTCTCGAGGACGAAGAAGCTGGTCGTTGTCTTCGTGATTCGATACGCCTGACGCTCCGCTGCGAATTCATCCTGAGCAGCTGAATCCCTCTGCGTGGACTGAATAAACACACCCCCTACAGTACTAATAAGTATGCTCACCTTATAATGCAACAGACAGCAAATTGCTTCATGATCCTAGGGCACAAAATACAGTTCGAACATTGAAATTTTGCCACTGATGTAGGTAGCGACACGTATGCATACCTGCCAGGTTCACAGAAAAGGCATTAGGGAGATCTGATAGGAGAGGGGGAGGGGGGCATTTACCAGTCATTTATAATGACCGAGTTGCTTTTCATTTTAGTTCAAATGAGTGGGAATCATGTTTTTGTGTGCAAACCACAGCAGACGTGCCACATTACTCTTCCCTGTGGGGGATCTTCGCAGTAGCAGATGCTGGCCTTTTTGCGCAATTCCTTCAAATGTTCGCCCCTATGACATTTTGCCAAAGAATGTGACCGACGGTTGTGTCGGACACAGATGATCGAAACTGGGCGATTTTTTTTTTTTTTTTACCATGCTGAACTGCCTCTCACATTCAGCATTGCTGTGTGGTATACAGAGGATTCCGAAAATTACTGCTGAGATACGGCTAAATTTCTTTTGCCCATCTACGCTTTTCAGCTGGGACATGGCACTCCGCTGCTTGTCAGCACGTTCCTCTTGTAGCACATTTTGAGGAATGTCAAATGCCTGAAGTTTGACATATTCCATTCCGAAAGAATTCAAAGCTTGGTTTTTCTAATCTTGCTGCTTTAGTGGCAGAAAAACCGGAAATCGCTCCACAAAAAAAAAGAACATTCTGAAATGACATAGTTTCAATGAAATTCAGATCTGCAACTCTAAAACTAATTACTGCATTGTCAGCCAAAGGGAACTTGAGGCGAATATAACCTCAGGCAGTGACCCTGCATTTCCGAACCACCTCATAAGATTGTTCTTGTTCACTTGGCTCAAGTTTCTGAACAATCCGTTTGGCTTCCAGTCTAACCACAATGTCTTCATCGTCCTTCTGTGCTGGTAATCAACTGTAAGTGGGTCCTTGTGCACCTTTAGAAGGCGTGGCCTCACAAAGCTTGAAAAGAAATTTTCAAAAAGCCCAAAAAGTGAAGACAAAAGTAAAGAAAAATAAAAGGAGGACAACCACGGAGGTAAAAATGCCACAAAAAAAGTAAGTCGGGATAACTAGAAATCGTGTGCAAATTCTGCAGAGGGTACCTAAAGAATGCCCAGCTTATGGCAAGCAGTATCATAAATGTCTAAACAAGGGGAACTTTGCCACAGTGCACCATGAACAGATATAATGCTCAGTATCAAGTGCACTCTGTCGAGGGTCAAGAAAATGCAGAACTGTACGTGTCAGAATTGAAGATGGAAAAAATGGGGCAATGAGGCAAAAAGAAATTCTCTTCAACGATGGTAACTCAGTGTGACCCCCCTACCATATGGTGAAGTGAGGTGCAGGATCCCCTTTACGGTTATCCATTGTGCGTCTATGAGGTTTGAGAACACAGTTAAAAGTTAAGCCGGTCAACCCGTGAAGTATGTGTGTCGGTGTGTGATTGATGAATGCATGCAAAGAAGTCAATGTTTCTTTACAAACACTTGGATAATTATACCGAGTAGTCCAAACTATAAGCAAGCGTCATATTTGTAAACAAAGGTGGCGCTGCGATCGGCAGCGGCAGCGTGCCTACACTGCGCCAAGCGCCGCCGCCTTCGAAACCAGTTCGCACGTGCAAATATTCTGAGGCGTAAGCTTTGCTTGTGCGTAGAAATAGTTCGGTCTATGTCTGGAGAGTAGTTCAACACTTTACTAGCCAATTACTGCTGGAATTACGTGACGAACAGCGCTGCATTGGCTTCCTTCTCCGTGGCCTCAACAGCGCGCGGCTACGGCAACGTTGGACTGTAGTGGCTGATTAAATTAAATGAAAACGAGAAATCACTATGTATAAGAAAAACTAATATATTGTGAACATTGCCCAACTTCCGGGCCTATTGTTAGCGCATGCAAGGATGATGATATAAATGATTAGAAGTGCATTTTTCTTATGACGACTATTTTGATGGGCAGTTTTCTGCTGCCCCAAGCACCTTCACCTTAAAGAACAATATTACCAGCAACTATACTGAACTAAAAATCATATTTTAGCTCACTGTATACCAGCAAATTAGGTCATAGAATTTCACTGAACAAGAACAACTCAATCTTCTAGTTCTTTGTAACATTCGCCTAGTACTTGTTTTATCCTGCTGCCAACTTGTTTTATCCTGCTCGATAAAGAGACGTTCGACGTCTGTTTAATATTGTTATTATCGCACAGGCATAGTCAGGGTCATTCACAGGTTAATATATACATGAAGGCTCGTAAGAATGCTGTATTTTTGTTTTCTTGTTATGAGCGCGAATGCAATGTTCTCCACAATGTCCGCGATCACTTGCACCACAATTTGCGCGATCTGCTGAGCATTTTTTAATATATTGGTGCAATTTTTATTCAAATGCGCGTCATCTTATTTTGCTTATTTTTCATCCCTCACAGTCAATTCTACTTTAGGACATTAAACTTAATGTACCTTATATACCACATTTAAATATCTTGCTCAATAAGAGCTGGTTGTACGTGGTTAATTCATTCATTATGATCTTAATGACCTTAAAAATAAAATTTAATACTCTGAGAAATAGCGCTGCTTGACTTTGTCCGGATCCTAACGATGTTCACTCGATTTCAAGGACCGTTGATGAAGTGCGCGTCACTCGTTGAAATTCGGGAAAGTGAAAACAGAGAAAAGCTACTTCGCAACTATTGGCCTGTTTCAGCAATATCACGCTGGAGTGACCGCTCAAGGTAACTGCAGTTGCGTTTGCAGCAGCTTTTGTGTCCTTTTCTGTACGAAAATATGTACGTGGGTAGTACCGCAGATGAATGGAACTCACAGCGCGGTTTCCTAGCTGCATTGGATTAAGATCATACGCGCATGGAATATCACGCCTAAACTTCTTATGGTCTGGTAGTATATACACCAAAACGTGAACGAGCTGCAGGCGTTTGTTATTGCGCTATTCGCCATGTGGCCGAAAAGCAGTCAGGACAATTAAGAGTTGCAAAAGAACTGATCAAGTTTCAGTGCAGAAGTGCAACGCACGTTAACTGCCAAGGCAATCTGTCGTCGAAGGGTCTACAATCGTTGCGCTCAACGCCTCTGTCATTCGCTCTCATCTTTATCCGACCGCAAGAAACGCACCACACATTGCAGGAATATCCGGAATTATGCTCGGAAACACAGCAAGCACCATGCATCCAATGCAGACGGCCCATGTTATGCCTATACCACGAGTCACAGCTGTCGCCAGCGCCGCCGCATCTCCACTGACGTCACGGGCTGACACTTGTGTATATTGCATAGTAGGAGAAAAAAAAAAAAGGACATGATTGGGATATAAGACGACTCGGTAAATGACAAGAGGAAATACTGACAGTGAACAAATACTGCGATAAAAGACTATAAAGATAACACAACAAGTATTCTAAATATATTAAGGCCTTTATAGTCTTCTTTTATCACAGTATTCGTGTTGTGGTGTCATGGATTGTGTCATATTCTTTTTTTTTATTATTATGCAGTGCAATTTGGAGTACTCGCTATAAATATCCAAGTGTTTGCAAAAAAAAAAAGTGACTTTGTTGAACTTATTTCTCAATCACAATGCCCAAACACGTACTTCACTGATTGACCGGCTTAACATTTAACTCTGTTCTCAAACCTCATAGATGCACGACTGGTAGCCATAAAGAGGATCCCGCCCCTCTGTTCATCGTTAAGGGGGGGGGGGGGATGACACTAGGTCCCCATGAAGCTAAGCTGGGCACAGAGGCACAGTGCAACATATTACCTCAGAAAAAATTGCCAAAAGAATGGGATGAGACTGCACATGCAACCATCTAACGTCAGGAGAATATAAACATACACCAAACATAAGATCTAAGTGATGCCTGAAGTCAGAGGAACCTGTGCTGTAAGAGGTCAAATCATGAAGGTGAAATTCCGAATCGTCGATACTGACGTCACACCTGTACTAAGACAGAATGCAGTCCAAGAAAGTTCAAGAAAAGCTATTATTCAAGGCGTTGGATGCATTAAAAGTTTTGTGTATGATGTCGGCATCAAGGAAGAAGACAGCAAACAGAGAACAAACCACCGAGAAGGATTCCCGGTTTCAAGACGAGTGCTCAAGAGCTCGGTGCAGGACGACTGCGTGGTATCATAAGACAGGGCTGTCATACCAGTATCATTTGGAGCGAAGTCCGGAGTGTGCTTCACGAAAGTCACCCAGGAAAGAATAAAACGGGGATGGCTGCAGGAAGCCACATTTGGTGGCCGAGACAGCAGCAGCATGCTCTCAGCATCAAAGCCAACAGTGCAGTCTCTCAAAAAAGGCCCCCGGGATCACTGAAGCAGAAGTAGAGCAGTTTATGGAGAAAAGGCGACCTTGAATTGACAGAAAGCGGATGCCCATAAAATCCTGCCCCGCCAGCGCAGTGCAGTGGTTATGGCGCTCATCTGCCGTGCCCAAGAAGGCGGGATCTAGTCCTGGCCTCGGTGGCCACTGTTTGATGGACGCAAAAAGCGAGGCGTCTGTGTGCTGTACAATGTCAGTGCATGTTAAAGAACCCCAGGTGGTGGAAATTTCTGGAGCCCGCGACTACAGCATCTCTCATAGCCTGAGTCGTTTTGGGACATTAAACCCCACAAACCAAAACCAAGCCAATCCAAAAACCAGGTCACACACAAGCTAGTGGGCATGCCATCAATGTGAAGGAGCCGGTGTATGCTTAGAAAACCGGGACCGATGCACAGTCACTAGCTCTGCCTTTGACTTCCTTGCTTGATTTAGCTGCACCATTGGCAGCTTTTCAGTGCTTCTTCTCCTGAGTTCAGAGTCTGCCTTCTTGAATGAAGCACACCTGGCACAGTGGTGCAGCATCTCTTCAATGAGCTTGTCCACATAAGCTGAAAAAGACGATGTTACTAATGGCACTGTGCAGTTGGCTTTACATACCATAGGTTGCCTTTGTCTTCACTGGGCAGACAACTTCATCTTTTTTTGCACGCTGCATTTTCCTTTTCCATTTGGGCTCACCACTTGCGGTGGTTGCTTGCAGTCGGCCTGCATTTTCATTCTGGTGCAGAGCTGCCAACTGCGTTCTGAAAATTCCATATCACAGTTAATAACTTCTTTGCACACGGAAGAAACTTTCCTTGGCCTTTAATGCACGGTGGAATCTTACACCTTGAACATACCTTGCAAACATCATCTCGGGTGTGAAAGCCACGGACTTTGGGGCAAATCTGGTTACCAGGCTGTGGTACGACTCAAGGCTCGAAGTTTGCCCAAAAGATGAGAGCTGCTCGATATCTTTTAGCAATGACTTGTCCAGAGCGATCGCCACAAGTCGCGAATAAGGTGGGGTACCTGGAAATGTTTGCTTTCTTCTGCAGACTGCATAAGTGTGCCACATGTGTAACTTTACCTGGCAGCAGCCACTTCCCATTCGGTATGTTATGATGCAGGCACCTTGGATAAGCATCCCCATGACCAGTGTGCACATTTATGACGTAGTTGAGCATGCCTAAAGAAAGTTTCGGTGGTAAATATTGCCACAACACAAAGGACAGTGACCAAAAAGTGATGTTTACATTCTCAATGAGACCTGGCAAAAAAAAAATTGCCTGATGTATTGGACAATGAAATTGCAAGAGCAGTAGCTATCAAAACAAGTCAAGTGTTGTTTTTATAAAAGCGTTTTCCGACATATGTTTGAAGCCTCTTTAACAGTCTAGTTATCATCAGCGTAATGAGACTTTCCATTGAAAGGCACAGGCCCCTTCCACATTTCTCTTACTGAACTTATCACATGCCTGCTGCAACCACCGTATGTGTGCATGACTTCTAGTTGGTAATGGGCACAAAGACATATTGTGGTGTCACCTCTCGAAAGTGCCCGTGTGACGAACTAAGTGGGATAATGCGCGTTGAACTGCTGCTGTAGAACGGTTTTCCAGAGAGTTTAGTTCCGCGTTAGTATTACGTTCATTTATTTATTTAATATACACCTCGGTCTGGGCTGTATAAGCTTAACTTGAGGTAATAAGACCACTCAGTTGACAAGAAAGTACTTCACCGAATTAGAGTTGCCGAAGTTGGCGAGCTTTGACGACGACGCGCACCGGCTGCAGCATTGCTGTTGCTTTTATGGAAAAAAAAACACTGAAGCTGGCTTTTGCACGATCCTACGTTTTTTTAGGAGAATACTGCTCCGTGAAGAAGCCAGCATCGTTTCCATCCTTCCAGCTATAGGATCACTAGCTTCACAACTGATAAGCACAAATTAAAATGCGCGCACCGTTCCTCCTGCAGCTCACCGATCTGTTTAGCGCTAACTCCATGGACTAAATCTTGATCAGTGAAATGTCTGCTGCACGCATTAGAATGGCCACTCGCTTCTTTGCCCATTCAAATCTTGATTAGCGAAGATTATGTGAGCTTATTTTTAGGGTAGAAATGGGAGCTTGCGCCAAGTTCTGTCGCTTACGTCCGGGTACAGAGCAGTAACGGACCATAAAAACAGCTTAAATAAACTTTAGCAGCCTCAGCAACTATGCAAGACCAAAAAGTGCAATGCTGGCACTCGTTATCAACCAAAATGCGACTGTTAGCTTTTAAAACACACAAATTCAATTGAGCGTCTGCTCCAGCAGCAGTAAAAAGAGTCACGTGATCCCACTTGCTCCCCTAGATCGACACTAGCGCCGTTCGCTCCAGTGGTGGCGCTCACGCCCAATAGTGGAAGTTGCGCAGCCTCTCGTTTTCACAGGAGCTCAAAGAAAGAATGGAGTCTGTGCAAGCGCATTATATGGTGGGGACCAGAACAGGCAAGCACATTCATGGGCACCACGAAAAGCAGGAACGCACTTTCAAACACTTGTAAGAATGTGATCAGTGGTTATAAATATGCACTCGAGCACAAAGAGAGTGCCAATTTGATTGTACAATGTGCGAACACTTCATAATTTGTCTCTATGGACATTGGCGCATACTTGAAAAGTTTAAGAGTGCAGTCAGAAGTACTCCACAAGGTTGCAGAACCCAATGAAAATTTAAAGTATGCGAAGATCAATGACACAGTCTGCATTGACAGTCTTGGGGAATATTGAAAAACTATGTAAAACCTATAAATATATACTGACTGTACTAATGCAGCACCTCTAATAAAAAAGATACACATCACAGCAGTGTTCCCACAAATTTTTCAACCCATAGCCACGGCAAATTTTACTTACTTTTCCATATGGCTACAAGCAGCTGTCCATCACCCGCACTGACAGCTGCACACCAGTACAGGTGGTTCACTACTGGCTGTATCCAGTCAACAAGAGCAGCACAGGCAGTCTTCTTGCTTTCTGCTGTTAGCCGTTTCTTGATCGCTGTAAACAGAATCACAAGAGGTAAATGAGTTGACAACTGCAAGATATGATCCCTCGAAACCAGTATTTCCTTAGCCACCGAGGCACTTTGGCAAATATCACAGAATGATCACAGTGATAGAGGAGCTATACAATGACTTCATTATGCATATAAAGGTGATGGATGGTTGTTTTGAAGATACTGTGATGCCACTTGGAATCTGCAATGCGTTTGCAGCTTTTGAGATTTATGGGCACTGTATTGGGTAGCATGAAATGGCAGATACATTGATGATGTCATTTTTGGTAAAATGTTTGACAAACATAACAAACGTTTGGTCCGTGTGTTAGACTTCAAACATAAGCCACCCTAGCTTTCAATTTAAGGATGTGCCGCATTGGCGAGCATCCAGCGGTGGTGCTCGGCCATCTCGTCAATGAACACAGCGAGAGTCCAGAAGGCCTGCAGTATCTTGTGGTTATGTTCATACTTCTGATGCTTTATTCACTGCTTTGCCAACGCTGCCCATCCACTGAAGTGCCTTCTCGACGAAAGAGCTTTGTTTGAATTGACGCCCGAGTCTGCCTTATTCTACCAGCGGAACTTTCTTTTGAACTCACATCTTATCCTCCAACTTTTGGCCTCTCTGCACCTGCAGAAGTCCACACTGATGCCGGTGGTATATCGGCACCTTTTTGTTAAATGTAACTACGACCAAGAGTATGTTATTGCATATGCAAGCCACTTTCTTAGCAAGCCAGAGTGCAACTACAGTTTTACCGAACAGGAATGCCTTGCTGTGATCTTCACTGCGCAGCAGTTCCAATCATACATGTTTGGCCGCTCATTCACGATTATGAATGATCTTCAGTCCTTCAGCTGGCTAATCGTCAATATATCTATGTAGTCACCTTGCATGTAGGGCCCTCCGTCTATAGGAGTACAACTTCACTGTTGTATACGACGGCAGAAGGTAACACCCCAAAAAATGTCTTTCTTGAATGCATTTGCTCTCAACCAAGTGTGACAATGAAAACTTCTATCCTTACATATCAGCCGTCATCCTGTACTTTCCTGTCATTGAGGTACTATTTAAAACTGAGCAGCTCGAAGGTTTGACTCTACAGCTCCTCCTTGCCACATTATGAAAGCTAACGTTGTACGTCTGGTGCAATTTTGTCATCGGTAAAGCTTTTCTTCCATAACAAAAGAGCACATTTGCTGCGTTGACAGTGCATAGGACATGCAAAGCTTCTAGAAAAGTTGTGCATAATTCAATTAGCTCATGTAAACAGGGGTCATATTAATGGCATGTCTGTGTTGCCTACTTCAAAAAACATTAGGCAGAGAGAAAGTTGCTCTATCATCACTGCGCTGTATGCAAACAGAATGATGACTACAAGCAATGCAGATATTCCTGCAAAAAGATTATAGGAGTGTTGAGAAAATTTTCAAGGAAGAGATAAAAAGGAAATAATATTAGTGTAATTACTTACTCTTCGCAACATGCCATGTATCAAATTTATGGTCAATGTCAGGCTCCTTGGTTTTCATGTGCTTCTTGATTGAAGGGTGCCTGTCAGTGTTGAGCGTTGTTACTGCCACATTGTGTTTTTTCAGGTCCTCAAGCCCCTTCACCAAGCCATACTTCTCCATGTTATTGCTTGTTTTGACCTGGTCATTCTACAAAAGATTTGCACAAAGTGATTCAGTTTAGCAAAAATGGCATGAGCAAAATAGGCAAGCAAGAATGTTTTAAGTATTATAAAATAGTGAAAACCAACCTCTCCAACTTACACCTGGACAAAGTGAACGACTTTGTTCGTTAAAATGTCCATGAAGGTGTAAGTGAGGAACTTGGCGCAAAATCCAGGGGAGTCGCAACGGCCATCTCCTGCCAACTCCACTTGGGCACTGAGGCTTCTCAAAACAATGCCTTGTTCAGTGTCCCAAACCTGCAACATGGGTAGAACGGGAGAAAGAATATGGTTGCACAGTATGAAAGAGCACTGAACAAGGGTTGAAGAGGCATCTCAGCCCAGACAAAGACAAGTTTCATTGTCGAAACATTGGCTCGACTTGCGAACTGAGGCTCCCCCTCGACCCAGATTCAATGCTCTTTCAAGCCTGGAACATAATTCAGTTATATGGAGATACCCGTAAAATCAAAAAGTTCGCTACGCTCAATGCCAAATGAGTCTCTAGAAGCGTGCAATATGCATTGTTTCATGTCTTAGCTCAATAACTATGCACATTTCATTTACATTTTTACTCACAAAATGAACAAAAACTAAACCAAGGCAAAAAAATGTATGTTTTGCTGGGTACATACATGCTGGATGGCAGGCTGGAAGAGTATCCGTTGGTATGTATAAAGCATACGGGTTGATGGCACCTGAATGTTTGCTTGTTTTAGCAGCCTCAAAGTCTTTTCTGGGCTTGCACCAGAGAAGCAAATGGCAGCACATAAGACTAAGCTCCCCACAGGCTTTCTTTTAAGCATTGGCTGGCTATGCCAGCTTACTTTATGTTTGTATGCGCACATAGCATCCACTCTAAGCATAGAACCACAGACGGCAGTGGAAACTTTGATTGGCGCCTGGCACACCTTGCACAATTTGAAGAGTTCCAGCAGTGAACTTTCAAAAACAATGAACTTCCGTTCTTCCACTGGGACATCAGAAGGCTCATATCTGGAAACAAAAAGTGTCACACATCACACATTCTTAGCACAACAGCAGTGTATATACAAGCATGACAAACAAGCAAGCACAAAATGTGCACAGGCAACAATACTCAGAAATTGGTACCGCTGCGTATGCAAAGTCAAATGAATGAAGTCTTACGTCAATGATTCCTCAAATGAGGGTTCATAGGTCACGTCATGGACATCTGGAAGAGTTGGCATTGACGATTCAGAAGGAGGCTCAATTCTGTAAATACAAAGCAGAGGCATATTAAATAGGAGCTCTGGGCTACAGTGGATGCAACCCCCCCCCCCCCCCCCCCCTGGCAGTTCCTTCTCTCTTCCATATTAGACTTCTGCAAAATATGCCATTTCATCTTAACTACACCAACGTGAAAAAAAAAAGCACGGTGTGATTAGTACCAGAGTGATGTATTCGTTTCGCAGCACACAAAACACAACCACAGCCCTTAATGCTCAGACGAGGCAGTATAATATAACAATTAAGGGACTACAGTCCAGGATGCACCCTGGCCCAGCCTATTTTCCTCTCTCAAAGTGATCTATGAACTATTTGAGAGAAGTAAGGCAACAGTGATGGTGGAGGTGGAAAAGTATTTTTCTCCTTATCTAATCTACTGCTCTAGTTACATTTTTTAGATGTTGCCCCCGACCAGAAGATGAAGGATGTCTCACTCCTCTGCAATACCTAAACAAGTGCAGAAAACATCACAAAAAAGGACCCTCCCAGAGTGGTGGGGAAATCCTGTTTTTGCAGCTCGAAAAGATCTCCCAAAAGCTTGACTGAGTCATATTAGGTGAGGGTCCAGTCTCTTTGTCCTGGTTTTCTCTCTTCATACATATCCCTCGAAGTTCCATTATTTGTGTCTTTACATATGAAGCAGGTCAGAATGAATGGACCCCCTCCTCTTACCATTGAAGATGAGGCCCTGGACTGCAGCTTCCTTAACCCTCACCTTAATCCAGTGCTGATGCAAAGTGTTGCATAGACTTAGCGGGACTGCTGTCCATTTACAGGTACCAGAAATTCATTGAACAAGCACAACTTGCTGTTACATCAATAAGGTGCAAACAGAAGACTTACATGAACGATTCCTCAAATGAGGGCTCATGGTTTCTGGCCTCTTCAAGAGCACCCGCTGCATTTGGTGTAGAGCACCTGGGAGTTTCATGGTTAAAAGATACACCAGAACCCCAATATGTCTCCTCCTGTACTGGCAATGGCGGTGACTCTGTCTGTGTCCCTTTTGATGTAACAGACTTCAAAAAAATGCCAGCCTGCACACCTGAAAAAGAAAAATGACAGGAGCAATATTTAAAATAGTGAGAAGTAACCCAATTAAAGGCTCCTTCTAATCTTGCTGTCAGTGCTTAACGTGGAGCGATGAAATGCAATTATGTGTTTGGAACACAATAAAAAGTGGGATGTTTGTGTTTGCACATCTCGTGTCATAGACACTTTGAAATAAAAAAAGAAAACCAGAGGGCTCATTTTCTTTTGTGAAATCAACATCTGTGAAAGGTATGAAATTGTTCAAAGTGAGAACTACAGTAATAAAACATGGCCATGTCATTTACCTTTCACTTAGTTACTTTTTTGCTTACTGACACTATCATTTAAGTGAAGTAAGATAAAGTTAGTGATTTTATATGAATAGTGCTCATGTAGCCATTAATATTCAAAGGAGTTATGGTAAAACGGCTATATCATTCATGATTAATTACCAATGAAGTGCATGAAAGTTCTTGTAGCATTAAATAAAAAAAACTCATTTTCATTTTCTTTTATTCTTGTGTAGAAAAGCCCCTCCTCCTTTAGAAACAATCCGTGGAATCGCCACTGTCATATTCTCAACTGCAATATCTATTACAAGCCTCCATCGTATACTCTTGAAATTTACAGTAAAGCCCACATTGCTTTACTGCATTCATGAGACCTGTAGATAAAATAATACATCTGTGCAGTTTGTTCATCAGTGATCTCCAATAACCCGAAAGGTATACATACTCACAATAAAAATGCATACTTGTGCAAGCTCAGTTGTCCCAAAAGCAGTGGAATACATTTTACAGGTTGCATTCAAAATGCACTGGCACTGTGCTTGTATTAAAGCAGTTAATACAATACAAAATTGAATATAGAAGGCAGGAATGAGTACCCACTTTTGCACTTCAGCTGCCGGGCAGGTTCCTCATCAGTTTGTGTGGCACTGTGACAGTTCTTCTTGGAGTAAGTGTGGTCGCCTGCAGCAATTTCTCCAAACTGAATAAGAATCAGAGCAATAAAGTGTTAATATAAATTGCTATTCTTTAAAATCATTCTGCCAGTGATTCTACGCACATGGTTTGCATCAGGTGACTCTGAACGCATGTCATGGCATGGGAGATGGTCAGCACAAATTTCCACAGTGACACCAATGCCATGGTCGAATGTTGCCCACTCAGAGTCAGTTTCCTGTTGGAAAAAAGCCTCATGGTTCAACCCTGTATTGCTTTAGAAATAATCATTCACAGGATGTCTCACATGAAAATCTTCAGCTGGTGACATAGCAGCATCCTCATCTTCATGAATTTCCACTACAGGAGACTCCTGCAAGATGAGATCAAATGTGTCTATCAACCACACTTTCCAAAATAACATGCTTAAATCTTCCTAATTTAATGCCGAATGTTCAATGAAAACGTTTCATTGTGCTAATATAATTTTCGAAGTTTTCTCACCCTAGTAAAAACAGCATAGAAGAATGTTCTGTGTATGAATTAAAGCTTTCATACTAAGCTATTTTTACTAGTGCTTTTTTATTCGGCACAGTTCACATTGCTGCTGCAATTTCTGTACACATTACAAATTAGCAGTGAGCACAGAAGTGCCCCATAAGGCTATCGACTTGAATGCAAAAGGAATGTTTTGCTAGGACGTGATCATATGTGGTGGGCTGCGCGTGTACCACTCTAGCTATATTTTACATGGTGGACTACTCCCACCAACCAGCAAATCTAGGAAAGAAAGATATCCATAGCTCTAAGCTTCTCCTCTTACAAACATTAACGGCATGATATATAATCAACTTATACCACTTCTGCCTTTTTCTCTACAACTTCACAATGTAATGAAGAGCTTAACTAAAAAAATGAAACCTCTCATGCCTAACCTATATAAGCGCAACCTTATAGCACCACTGCAGATTACATCAGTGCCTTAATTACCCGATGCATAACAACTAGCATTACAAAGCCATGAATAATTCTGTCATTTCATTAATGAAATATGCCATCTAGAGGCAGCGGAGGAGGCGCGTATTTTTTTTTTTGCTTGTATTTTTAAATTTCTGAATTGAATAACTTCACTTTCCATGCGTTGATTCTTGGCATTCTTTCTGAACCAGAGAATTCCCCACATCAAGCAGCAGCGTTTTGCAGCTCCTTTATTATAATTGCTAGAACCAAGATGGGTTTAATATAGAGAAAGGCGGTGGGCTAGATTTTCAAATTAACGCTTCTTTTTTTGGCATTAACCACTGCACCAAACATCAATTTTCCATGCAATTACAGAAAACGCGAAGCTACATACATTATTCAAGGCAATCACGCGAAGTACAGGTGTTGTACTATGTTCCAACATGATCACAACGGCTGCATTGCATTTGATCATCCATACTGGGAAAACTGGGCACTCACCTCTCCCGCTTCGGTAGGCTGCTCATCAGCAATGCCGGGAACTGCGCCGCAACGAAGCCGTCTTCGTTTCGAAGGATCGGGCGCGCCTTTGAAGGCGTTCTGTTCAAAGTGCAAGGAGCAGACCCTGCGCGCAGTATGGTTCGGCACACCAAGAGCCTCGAGCCATAGTTTCCGTTGCTCAGCGGCGGTCGGGAAGCGATGGAATGTGACTCCCACAGTACCATCGGTGCTCATGCAGCCAAGGGCTGCGCACCGCCTCTTTGCCATGAGAGCAACAAACCACGTAGTTAACGCAGAAAACCACGTACTGTACGCACTGTACGCGCAATGAATGCAGCGAAAAGAAACGATGAACGGCGACGAACGTAACCGAGCTCGCAGCGGTGGCGGTCGGAAAGAGCAGAAAGAGCGCGGATAGGGACGGAAGCGTGAGGATATAGATAAATAAACTACCTCAGCTGCTTTGAAATTCATAGAGAAATGTACGCCCTATTTCGAAGGAATAATTTGAAGCAGATAATAGACTAGCGCCTGTCACGTCACACGCATTTGATTGATATTAAAACATGTATTGGTGGCCATGAAGTGAGTACGTTGGAAGACAAAAACAGCCTGTATTTATTTTTCTTGCAGCAACTTTAAGAACATTACTTGCAAAGCAAAGAGTGTACGCTCAGCGAATCACCAGACCAGCGCCCACCCAGCGCCCTCAAAAATGTGATGTCATATCCGGTGACAAAAAATTCCGTTTGGTGCTGCCCGCGTCAGCGCGAAAATGCAACTTCGGGAGCCGGTTAAATTATTAAACGACACAATTTCGCCGTTCTCACTGGCCGTTTGGACATCACCATGCCCCATTCTACACAAATAAAGAATACAAATAACATGGTTAGCCTACGTCGCGGTGCCCCTTTAAGTAAAATTAAGCCTAAACGTTATTGATTAGACAGTGAAAGCAACCACGTCCGGTCGGTGGTATCCGAGTCGATGAACCGCATGTACGGCATGTGATTTTAAGACGAAAACATTTCTAAGCGGTTGGTTACATTAGCTGAATGTGTCCGCCAGGGTTTTCCGCAGCGTGAAATAAAAAAAAAATAAAAATAATCTAGCTGGCATCCCCGGGATTCGGACCACTATTCCTAACATCCCCAAGCGGGTGCGCGAACAACTCACTATAGTCTACACCGGAATTTTTTCTTTATTACCTTGCCTTTTCACACAATATTCCACAAAAGAAACCTCTGACCCAGTGAACATGAAGAGCACGTGGCTATGGACAAACAAAGACATCACGATCAGCCAGCGTTACCCAGGCTTTGGGACATTAAAACTCCCTCAAGAGAACAAAGGCTCTATTCTTGAGAGCCGCTCGGGAAGCTCTGCAGCAGCTTTTGGTATGACGATAGACCAATGCATACTCTCTCGAAAATAAATTCGAGCAGGTGTTGCATCACTGTCACAGTGATAGCCTGTTATCCGGAGCTCCATACACTGCGGAGGCGCATAAGCGTATTTACGCCAAATGGAACCCCTTCCTCATTATATATGCTTAAATATCATAAGCCGTACGAGTCTAATGAAAAATCCTTTTTTATTGTTCGTTTCAATCCACCCCAAAAATAAGACCCTTCCCAACAATATAAAAACATAGTTTATTGTTGTCGGTTTGTTGCAGATTAGACAAAGCGTTCCCCACAGTATAAAAAAAATTTCTTCCTTCCAAAAACGTATATGCTAGTAACGTTCCGGTATGTCATTTAAGTTAAAAGGTCCTATATCCTGGCGGCATCTGCATACAAAACAAGATACAGCGTAGAATTGAGACACTTGAGATTCAACGCTGGCAGACTTTTTGCGCAACACTGGATCCAATGAAGGCCTTGTCACAAGTTTGGAAGGTGATTCGTGGCCTCTGAACATGCCCTCAGCAGCGCTACCCCTTTTATTCCCTCGCGCTGCACCAGCGACGCAGCGAGGTTGATATAGCCGAAGAATTCTGTGCAAAGATGACTGGCCTCCCAAAGCCACCAGCAGCGGAGTATAGCTGTGATTTTCCACCATCGAGGGATTCCCGTATGGATCTGTTATTTTCTTTAGGAGAACTCTACGCCGCGCTAGCTTGTTGCAGATGGTCGTCATCTGCGGGGCCCGACGGTGTGACGTACGCCGCGCTTACCAACCTTGGCCAGGAGGCTCGTCGGGCTCTTTTGGACCTTTACAACAAGTCATGGTGCGACGGCACAGTTCCCAATGACTGGAAGACCAGCTGGCTCATTCCACTGCGGAAACCCGGGAAATCACCCCTCGAGCTTTCATCATATCGTCCGATAGCACTTGCCAGCTGTGTCGGCAAAGGTTTGGAGCGAATGCTGCTCACGCGCATTGAGTGCTACTTGGAGAGATACCAAGTGCATCCCGGCTTTATGACCGGTTTTCGACGTGGCCGTTCGTCTATCGACAGCGTGGTTGACCTGGTCACATCCGGTCAGGTGAAAGAAAATTTGAAAAGATTGACTGCGGCATTTTTTTTGGACATTAAGGGCGCCTACGACAACATTACTCATCAGGCTATTATGGAAGCACTGCAAACCGCTTAGATTGAAGGTCGTATATTCAGCTGGATACGCAGCTATTTGTCAGCGAGGTCGCTTTTTATCCAGACTCAGGACGGACCAACCTCTTTACACCGGTGCTCACGCGGAGTCTCACTAGGTGGGGTGTTGATCCCAATCGTGTTCAACCTTGCTCTCATCGGCCTGGTCAATTGGCTGACACAATATTCTCAGATATCCATCTATGCTGAAGATATCTGCATGTGGGCATCAAGTGTGACTCGTCCCCAAGTCCGTGCGAGAATTCAAAGGGCAGCATCAATCGCGACAACTTAGCTACATTTGCAGGGACTTAGAGTTTCAAGTGAGATATGCTCTCTTGTGGCCTTCACACGAAAACCAATGTCACGCTATACCATATCTATAAACGGGAAGCCATTCCCTATGAAAAAAGTCTTTGTTTCCTGGAAGTTGTCATCGACAGGAATCTCACGTGGAGCCCACATCTGAATGACATGGAAACGAGACTACTTGCCATTGCCCATGTTCTCTCTTTCCTCGGGGGAAAGTCATGGGGCGCATCAGTGCACTCGATGCTACAACTTTATCCATCATTATTTATGGGGTACATGCGGTACAGCCTTCCGATATTCAACAACATCACGAAGACAAACATTCGGACTGTCCAAAGTGTGCAAGCGCAAGCTCTCCGCATCTGCCTCGGTTTGCCTAAAAGTACCTCAGCGGCAGCAACTGTTCTAGCCGGAGAACATCCTTTCACAGCCTATGTTGCTGTCGAGACCCTGAGCACAAGCATTAGACACTTCGCACAAGTTCCCAATCACCACCTCGGCAAATCTCACAGTAACTAGACCATGTACGGCCTTTTCTGAAACCATTGAAGCTCACTGCACTTATCTTCCCTCGCAGTTCACTCCTGCTTCAAAACCGTGCGCATCCATATGGAGTTTGACTGAAGATGAAGCGCACGGGAAGACGCACACAAGAGAAGAAGACACAGGACACGCGCTGTGTCTTCTTCTCTTGTGTGCGTCTTCCCGTGCGCTTCATCTTCAGTCAAATTACAATGCACCATCTAGCCCAACTTCAAGTTTTGTTAAACTATCCATATGGAGCTTACATGAGCCTCAGATTCAACTATTGATTCCTGGCATAAAGAAGAAAGCTGGGGTACCAATGCTTGCCTTGCTACAAATGACGCTGGATCACCTCCACTCTAAGCACAATCGCCGAATACAAGTGTACACGAAAGGCTCAATTACGTCAGCCAGCTCAGTGGGGTGAGTAGTAGTACCGGCAAGGTCCGTCTTGATAAAGCTTAAAGACTACACATGTCACTTCTTCGACTGGCACAGAGCTAGCTGCTCTACGGGCTGCACTCGAATACATCAACCAGGAACTCCCTCAAGAATGATCAGTTTTCACTGGCTCCAAACCAGCGCTTCAAGGCATGCAAGCGGCACTACGCCACGGCTCAAATGAACACCTAATTGCAGAGATCCGCAAGCTGCACCACGCGGCAATATCCAAGGGCCACGACATCATCTACCAGTGGTTGCCAGGAACCTGTGGCATTGCAGAAAATAACCAGGAGGACGACGCCGCCCGTTCCGCCCAGAACGACGGACTTCTAGTCCCAATTCCGTTAACGAGAGCCGATGAAGCGAGGAAGCTTGGCTGTTTGGCTGTGGAGTTGACACATTCAGCGTGGAACACCGTAGAGTTCCCCAACCGTCGCCTCAAGGCATTGGACCCCGGACTGCGCCTGCGTATTCCCCACCACACAACACGTCGTGAAACAACGTAACTGTGCCGCCTATGGCTTAGCGTTGCTTTCGCAAAGAACTATGACTTCCTGATAGGGATGTCTAACAGCCCTGCTTATGAACGATGTGGCGTTGATTAAATGATTGAGCACCTAATTTGTCCTAGCCCAGTTTTTGCAACTGAACGCCATACGCTGCGTACTACATTGGATCGTTTGGACGCTCACCCCTTAACGGAAGGGAAGATTTTGGGACCATGGCCACAAACGCCATCTGCGCTCAAAGATTACAAGGCACTACTTTGCTTTTTAAGAGAGACTAGCCTGATTGATAGGCAGTGACTTTCACACCACCTCTCCTCTTCTACCCTCCCCCTTTAATCCCCCATTCTCTTTCCACAGTGCAGGGTAGTCAACCGGAATTCATTATTTCTGGTAACATCTCATACCTTCCGCTTTCCTTTTCTCCTCCTCCTCCTTTATAATGTCTCTTCTGGGGCACAATTTCGTCAGTGGTCCCAGGGACCATAGTGGCACCCACCTTCTGATTGCCAGTGTTGCTAGACTAAACAGCGCCTGTTGCCAGACTAGACACGGTGCTATCCGCTGTTGATATGTCTTGGCAGACACCCCCCCCCCCCCCTCTCTCTGTCTCGGTTTTCCTCTCTTCTATCTCTGCCTCTTCACTTCCCCCTACGAGGTCCGCCGCGTTTTCTGCTCTCGCCCGCGGGGATGCGCGTTGCACGAAGCGACTGTATTCTCTTACGAAGTACATGTCGCCAGCGTTCAAATGCGTTGTAGCAGTCACCGCTCAGGTGTGTCTTCTTGGAGTTATTTCATCCGCGAAATAAACGCGTTACTTCATCGTCCCAGCGTATTCTGCCTCTAGGAAACGAAGCGAACAGTGCAATGCAGCGTAAATAATCCCCACACACATTGGTACCACGCACTGCCGAATGTGAAGAACACGGCGACACTGGTGCTGCACTACAGCGGACATACAAGTTCAGAATTTTGACTCGACACTTTTCTTGCTAAACTGTGTTGAATGCAGTGCTTATATACGCTCGACTATGCAGTTTACGTGAGAAAAAAACGGCGATAACGGCGATAGCGCGCCTGTTTGGAGCTATCGTGGCATACGAGTTCGAGTTGCCCACCGGGTCATTTTAGTCGTCGGCCGGCAGGGAAGGTCAGGTTCATACGTTGAGGGTCTCCGGGTGCAGGCGAGACAAAAGGGTTTCCCTTGCGGGCATCGCGGTTTTATCCCGCTAGGTATTGCATACCGAAAAGTAATTGGTTGCTTCTCGGGACCGTCAACGAGATGAAATTAGTTTATCCTCGCGTTTGGAATGCATACTCTTACATTTCCTAAGTTGAGATGTGATTATGCACCTCAAAAACTGATATCTCTGCACCTCAATTTTTGGCCGTTCCCCCTCTGTGGGTATGTGCCATCAAATTAGAGGAGAACAACAACAATAACAAGTGCATGCACACAGGCACGAAGAAGAAGAAACGTCCCAGCTTGTTCATGGTGCACGTTCTCTTGTTCCCACCTGCTGCTTGCCGTACACGTCAGCCGTCTCGAATCTCGCCTACAGTGATGCCTGGCTTCGGGCGCTGCACAATGTGCCCCACCTGTCTCCCGTGCAGTGGCGCAGCGCAGGCCACCTCCAGCTCTTCGGTGTCCCGGCTGGCCGCCACAGCCAGCTGGTCCTTCCCTGGTGCGTCCGGGGTATGGTTTCACGAGTGTCCGAAAGTGGACCCAAGGCTCTCACGGAGAACTTCGGGGCTCGATCTGCCGTTGCTAAGGGCGTCATGGAGGACAAACAGTACCACCTGGAAGAGGGCTCCCACGAACTACATTAGGAGCAGCAGGCGTCGTCCACAAATGGCTGCCCGACGCTCAACGGTGAGCTACGTCACATACCTCCTCCGCACGACCAATTCGAAGACTGGCAACCCCGGGCGCGCTGAAATCATCGACTCATTCCCCGCTGCGAACCTGGAGGCTCTGCACCTCGTCTACGGATGGGGCCAAGCGCACGGTGTCCGTGGTGCGGGCATGGAGAATGGGTTATTGTTCGAATGTGGATCGGGAACACCGGTTTTCTAATCGGCCCTGTAGGAGGCATCATGGAAGACACAGAGCAGTGCCAGACATCGGGGACTGTTATGCGCCATCTGCACCCCGTGCAGTGCTCTTCCCTGCGCAAAAAATGGCCTTCTGGTTGACGCTGTCTCACTGTCCACTTTCGGAGTCTTCAAAGATTGGCAAAACCTATCTCTCCACAAGAATAATTGTTATTGCGTCTGATGTCATAGCTCCTTCAATAAAGACAATTGTGCGATGCTTGTTTGACGTGCGAAAGCTACAGCAACTTTCCCACTAGAGCTGGCTTTCTCTGTGTGTATATGAACACCCGTACAGAGTTAAGGTGCAATAGACTATTCATGGCTGTTTTCAGCGTTTAGAGACAAAGTAAACTAGGCAGGTCAACGAAGTCGATGACAAGAGACCACGCTAGCTGCGCCAATGTCGCCGTGTGCTTCACATTACGGTAGTGTGTGCGAAGCTTAATTTACACTGCACTGCGATGTTCGCTTCGTTTCCTAGAGGCAGAAGACGCTGGGATGATGAACGAACACGTTTATTATAAAAATAAATAATTTTCGCGGCTGAAATAACTGCAGCTGTCTCCCTCTAGGGACAGGAGGCCACGACAGCTTCAAACAGACGCGCTCTCGCCGCTTTTTCTCACGTGAACTGCATGGTCGAGCGCATAAACACTGCATTCAACATAAATGAGCAAGGAAAGTGCCGAGTCAAAATTCTGCACTCGTATATTCACTGTAGTGCAGCGCTAGTGTCGCCGTGTGCTTCGCATAACGTCAGTGTACACTCTACCCACGTGTGCGGCGCCGCGAGGTCGACTTAGAGGTGGCGCCACCGTCGCTCCCATTGTGGGGATCGGCAGCTTGCGGCGCTCGCAGAAACGCACGCGGCGTAAGTCTGCTTCCGAGTCTACGGGGGGTTTGTTTGCGATGAAAACGCGCCTGGTGCATTGCATTAGCGATATACTGCTTAGGGGTTCCAATATTGCAGACAAATTCCGTGAATTTTGCCAATGCAGCAAAAGAAAAAAAAATATTAGAGGGTCTCTTTGATGTCTCTTAATAGGAGAATGGCGAAAGCCTACCCTTCCTATCCTATAGTTTGCATCCTATCGTTAGCCTCCTGTCGGCATTCGTTACAGCGCTACATATAATTATAATTGGTTTACAGGAAAGGCAAGGCGAATTATATATCACACTTTCTCCACCATCGCTTTCTCCACCATTGTACACCATCGCTTCTGTCGTGTGGCGTTTCTTGGCGTGCGTTCAAGTGTGGCATTGCAGATAGCAGGGACGAATGCCGCCTCGGCCAATCAGAACGCCGCCAAAGCGGTACACACTTTGTCCACGACTGTATGAGCCATTAAAGGCTTTCGCCTAAAAAAATAGATGTGCGGATTTTCGGAGAACAGGGTACGCAACCACCCGTCGTTTAGATTTAATGGCATCGCTTTGCGCGCTTTTTGCTTTGTACAGTCGTCACAAGCCTGATACTTGGGCCGGAACATGACATACCTTATCGCCTTTTCAACAGCGTGCGCGTGTCTTATAGGAGTGAGACAGACAAATTTAGTGTACAGCCCACGGAGATGCAAGGTTCGTGCTCTGACGTACGGTACATTAGAATGAATCGAGGCAGCCTGGTTCATTATATCGTGATTGAGTACTCGAGGATTAGGTAGGTTAGATGTAGCACTGACAGCGTACAGTCCGGCGAGTTGCCGTGGACTGAGTGGACATCAACTATGGCGCGAGACAAACAGACACCAGTGTTCCTCAAAATTGAGATTATGCCGACAAGTACAGGAAACCTCGCTGCACAGGAAAGCTGACTGCTCACGTGTAGAGCGGTAAGTAGATTGAGTTTGCTGAGCTCCCAACAAGGTGGATGCTTCTTGTGGCATATAATTTGGCAGTCTTGCACTGTGAGATGACTCTAAATGATTTCCTGGAACTGAGGGAAGTATAAGGAATTTCTGAAGTCTGATTTTTCTAAGGGGTAAATTAGTAGTCTAATTCTTTTTTTTCAATGAGTATGAATTTAACCATGTAGCGGAACTTATACACACTTGACAAAATTTAGGAGTGTCAGCGATTAATTTTCAGTATTGTTAAAGTGCAAGATACGAATCAGTTGCTGCGAAGACATCGTAAAAACTGCGCTTGGTTGCTGTCGTGTTCTGGTAAAGAATTTTGAAAGCTGAAGATTTCTTTAAGATTCTGATTATTGTTGAGCAATGAATTTGGGCGGTTCTATCGTTTGCTTCCAGAACAGGTGCCGGATATAAAACCTGAAAGAAATGGAGTTCATTTTATCATGCGACTATAAATATGTATTTATTCCCGAACTAAACACCGATGGTTAAGCCCGTACGAAGCTATTTTACTAGCTTTGTCAGAAAAAAACCCAGTTTGCTCGAAAGACAGCACAGACGAAAAGGCTTCTAAAGAATATATTGGCTCAAAATAACAGCTTGAGGGGCTAGTTGGTGCTGCATAATAACAAGAAATGCGGCGCGTGTGTTTGTGTTTGTTGCGCCACATTTCTGGGTATTATATTGGCTACAAGTGTACATTGATCTATGTATATTATGGAATAAGTAGTGAAACGGGTGCTGGGAAGATTTGTTTCCCTAACGTTCGAACATTGCTCTAAAGCGAAATGTGGGCATTACCACAAGCTGTTACATACGGATGCGCAGAAGCCTTCAATAGAAAAAAAAAGAAATGCATATATGGGTTTAACGCGCCGTGCGAAATCGGCTATATGACGCACGATGTGGGAGCGGGGCTCGGTGTCGATAACCAAGTGGAATATTTTAAAGTGCAGTCAGATCCCACAGCCGAGGAGCGCCTTTCGAAACGGCCGGATCGAAACGGCCGGTTCTGGAAATCATCATTTGAGCGCCCTACCACTGAGTCACCGCGACAAAGGTTCAACAGCAAACGAAAAAAAAAGGAAGAAAAAAACCCGCAGACAATTCTATTGTGGACACAGGAGGCCCAGAGTGGCTTGTTTAAACTGGAATTTGCTATGGAGCAGTCAGCGGTCGCATGTTTCAGTCACTGCGGTATTCCAAACAAAAATGGGAATGTACAATTTTTGAGCGTTTGGATTAAGTTGCATTGACGGCAGCAACCTGTTTTGCTTTGACATGGCGCCTAACGACATCAACGCTTCATTTGAACACCGCCTGTCAAAGAATCGCAAGCGCCGAAGACCGCGAATGATCATGTCGTTTCCAACATGACATGCTCGATATGGATAAGTATTTTTTTTAACGGAGCATTGGGTGATAGCTTGTTCATATTTATTTTGAAAGAGGCAGATAGGTAAGCAAAAGCGCACAGGAACCGCCTAACTGACAAAAAGTACTCTTGTATGCGCGGCACGCGCACACGTAAACCACTCCGGGCTGGCCCGCGACGCTAACACGCATCCACACTGTGTAGGTTTCGCCGCAATGCGGCCAAGTGGTGACTCTGCTCGATCTCGAGGCCAATCCCCGCAGCACACGTGGGTAGAGTGTGCACTGCTGTAATGTGAAGCTCACGGTGACACTGGCGCTTCACTACAGCGAACATACCAGTGCACAATTTTGGCTCTACACTTTCCTTGCTCATTTATGTTGAATGCAGTATTTATGCGCTCGACCATGGAGTTCACGTGGGAAAAAGCGGCGATAGCGCGTGTGTGGAGCTATCGGGGCCTCCTGTCCCCATGAGATGCAGTTATTTCAGCCGCGAAATAAACGTGTTCCTTCATCGTCCCATCGTCTTCTGCCTCTGGAAAACCAAGCGCAGCGCAGTGCATTGTAAATTAAGCTCCGCACACGCGTGTACCACTACCGTAATGTGATGCACACGGCGGCATTGGCGCCGCTGGCGTGGTCTCCTGTCCTCAACTTCGTTGTCCTGCCCAGCCGACTTTGTCTCTAAACGCTGAAACATCCAAAAATAGTTTGTTGCACCTTAACTTTGTACGGGTGTTCATGAACAAAGAGAGAAAGCCAGTCCTGGTGGAAACGTTACTGTGGCTTTCGAACATCAGACAAGCACCGCACAATTATGTTTTTATTAAAGGAGCAATGACATGAGATGCAATAATAAATATTCTTGTCATGAGATAGGTTTTGCGAATCTTCGAAATCGCCGACAGTGGACAGTGCGACAGGGTCAACCGGTAGGCCATTTCTTGCGCAGGGAAGGCAATGGGTGAAGATGGTGCATAACAGTCCCCGATGTCTGGCATTGCTCTGTGTCTTCCACGATGCCTCCTACAGGGTCGATAAGAAAACCGGTGTTCCCGATCCACATTCGAACAATAACCAGTTCTTCATGCACGACACCGGGCGCTTGGCCGAGGCATCCACCCGATGCATAGACGAGGTACAGAGTCCTCGCAGCGGGGAATGTGCCAATGCTTTTGGCGCGTCCGGGGTTGCCAGTCTTTGAGATGGTCGTGCGGAGGAGGTATGTGACGTACATCACCGTTGAACGTCGGGCAGCCATTTGTGGACGACGCCTGCTGCTCCTAATGTAGTTTATCGCAGCCCTCTTTCAGGTGGTGCTGTTTTTCATCCATGACGCCCTTAGCAACGGCAAATCGAGCCCCGAAGTTCTTCGTGGGATCCTTGGGTTCCCTTTCGAACACTCGTGAAACCATACCCCGGAGGCACGAGGGAAGGACCAGTTGGTTGTGGCGGCTAGGCGGGACACAGAACAGTTGGAGGTGGCCTGCGCTGCGCCACTGCACGGGTGACAGATGTGGCACGTTGTGGAGCGCCACAAGCCAATGCATTACTGTAGGCGAGAGTCGACACGGCTGACTTGTACGGCAAGCAGCGGGTGGGAACAATAGAACGTGCACCGTGCACAAGCTGGAACGTTTCTTCTTCTTCGGTCCTCTGTGCATGCACTTGTATTCCTTCCTCAAAGCAGCACTTCTTGGCTTCCTCATGGGGGGATTGTCAGCCTTCCTTCTATATCTTACTCGTAAAAAACATCCTTTCTTTGCATACTTGAGGCATTGAAAATTTGGAAATTCGCCTTTCGTCGCGAGTACGAGTGTCGCAGCAGTCTCGACATGCAAGCAGTGTATCGTGAATTTTTATTGCGAAAGCAACACTATGCCAGGTTTTGCCCCGTCGCGTAGTCCATGACCGCATTCAGGAATGACCTTGAACAGCCGCGAAGATGAAGAAAATAAAGATGAAAAAGGAGAAGAACGCTCGGTCACCCGCAGCTAATGTTTTCGCTGCATATTCGGTTCAGCAGCGTTGAACCCTACTTATTTTTTGGCTCTAGCAACCTCGCTGAAGTGTATTAAACAGGTTCCGCTGCGGCTTCCACCGTGCTAGCGAGAAGCGCAAAATGCAGTCCAGCGAGAAAAATAGCGGCGCCCAGTGACCACTTGTTGAAAAGCTGTATAGCAGGAACGCTCCATCGACGCGCCCAAGTGCAGATAACAGGGCAGGAAGGTATTGCGACCAGTTGCTGCCTGTATTTGACAGAATGACTATTTTTCCTTGTCAAGATGGGATTCCGTTAACTCGAAGGTTATGCCTGCCCGGCAAAATCCGCCACGTGAAGGCCTGTTGTGTGGCCCCTGCGTGTTGCCGGGTTAAATTCCATTGCAGAGTTCAGTACGCGATTACGTTCTAGAGGCACGCCAGGCGACCCCATATTTAGCAGCCCGATCGGGCGGTTTGCGGCCTGTTGGAGACTGTCGCAGACAAGCGCTCTCGGTTGATCAGCCGTGAGTATAGTCAGTGTTGGTAATGCGTCGACGTTGCTGCGCTAGCCGCTGGTACTCGCAACACGCAAACCAGATTCTGCGTGTGTGGATATCATTCTTGCGTTTTACGTGCGCGTATTTCAGCAAAGCAAGCGGAAAAAATGCAGGAAAAAAGGGGGGTTTGGTGGTGACTGACATGAGAAGAAAGCGAAAAGGCACTGGCAAAGAGCAAAGCATAATTAATTTGTTTTTTTTTTTAATTTTTGTGAAGTAATAATTAAGCCTAGACATAATTTATTAGAGAGCAAAAACAACGACGTTCGGTCGTTGCTGTCCGAACTGACGAATCGCATCTACGGCATGTAATTTTAAGACGGAAACATTTCTAGGCTATTGGTCACATTAGCTGGATGGGACCGCCGGTATTGTCCGCAGCATGAAATTACAAAAAAATGATAATTTTGCTGTATTTTCCGGGAATCGGACCACTATCCCTCCGATTCTCAACCCAGCACGCAAACCACTCACTATAGTCTACACCGGATTTTGTCTTCATTACCTGACCTTTTCAATCAATATTCCACAAAAAGAAACCCCAGTCACAATCAACATGAAGAGCACGTGGCTATGGACATACAATGACATCACAATCAGCCAGCGTTAGCCAGGCTTCGGGACATTAAAACACCCTGAAGAGAACACAGGCTCTACCCTTGAGAGCCGCTCGGGAAGTTCTGCAGCATCTTTTGGTATGGCGATAAAACAATGCATACTCTCTCGAAAATAAATTCGAGTAAGTCGCCTGTCATCCGGAGCGCCATATACAGCGAAGGCTCATAAGCATGTTTGCGCCAAATGGAACCCCATCCTCAATATATGTGCTTAAATATCACACGCTGTGCGATTCTAATGGAAAATGCTTCTTTATTGTTCATTGCAATCCACCCCAAAAATAAGCCCCTTCCCAACAATGCAAAAGCATGGTTTATTGTTTTCTTTTTGTTGCAGATGAGACAATTCGTTCCCCACAGTATAAAATTAAATCTCTTCCAAAAACTTATATACTGGTAACGATGCAGTATGTCATATAAGGAAAAAAGTCTTAAATCCTGCCGGCACCTTCATTGTCTTAACATTCTTTACGATGTCTCTTCCTGGGAACGATTTCGTCTGTATTAACCACTCTGTGATTGCCAGTGTTGCTTGACGAAACTACAGTGTTTAGAATATACTGGCTAGTGTGACGAGCGCCCGCGCTTCACTATGGGCGAGGATGGCGCCATTTCCAATGAAAGCCAATTGTTAGCGGCAGAGGGCGCTGCTTGTCGGGAGGGTACCACCTGAGCAGACGACGCAGTTTTCTCGCTTCGGAATACGGCAATCTGTTGGTGTTGTGCGTGCGTGTCAAACCTGCTTCTGCGCGTCTTTTGCTTTCACGAAGGTGCAGCAGTTTATTTACGGTGTAGGTGTTTGCTCATACGAGTCGTTCCGCACGTCTACCAGCTCGGCGACGATTGCATCGGTTTTTTTTTTTTTCGCGTTTTGTGCTCGCCGGTATCCCTTCTTTTTTTACTGTGTCGCCAATGGTGAAGCGCGGTTCCTGATTGTTGTTTCCCCAGTGCCTCTCACTAAACTGCAGAAAAAAATGCTTAAGAGAAAGCGGTGGTGCACAGAGAAGACTTGCTTTTTTGGCAAACGGAGCTACTGTTAGAACAAGGAGCGTACGTATTACTGCGCTATCTGATGCTACGTAAGTACGCATTCTGTAGAATGGAAACGAAGTATCGATAGAAATAACGGAAGGTAAACGGCAACTGCTTTTGTTGGCGAGAAACATTTTTAGAGCATGCAGTTATATTCACAAGGATGGAAACTTGGGCGGGTCGGTATACGGTGCTCTACGACAGTGTGTAGCACAAAGATTGTACACAATCAGGCGCTACAGACAGCACCTGTGCTGTGTACCTTTTCTGTGTCCCTCGATTATCCTTTTGCGCTACAAATATGTCATATGGATGAAGTTATATGTTGGGCGCATGTTTCATCGTAAGCGCGGCATTACCAACGAGCTTCCTCGTGATGAACCGACCGCGTCTCGTACCTATTGTGTATCTGAGAAAAAAAAAAGAACTTCATCAGCTTCTTCATTGAAAAGATGGTGACTTCGGCAAAACCTTGTGTACAATCACAGGCCGCGATGTACCTTAGCCTCTGTAAGTAAAGGTTCCTCGTATTGTGCTCTGCTGTTCATGCGATTCTGCCACGTGTGCCTGTGTTTGTTATTACATATACATAAGAGTAGTGTTGCGTGAATTTGTTTCCTGTGTTGTTCGCATATAGAATATATAAATAAAACTGCGCGTACGTGTTTACTTGTCAGCAAGTGTACAGTGCACAGAAAGAACCATATATGCATGTCAATAAAAATGAAGCATTTCACTTTGTTCCAGAGATTACAAATATATTTTGTATCAATAAATGCCTATGCTTATTTGTTGTTAAAAGAGAAATTCCGGGTTTCCCTTTGTGAGCCCGGGATGCCCGGGACTAAGATGCTCAAACTTCGCAGAAGCCTTCGCAAGCAAGAAGCGTTAAATACGTGCGCCGCTTCCAGTCCAAGACAAAACACACACCCTGAAACTTGTAGTCTGCGGCTTCAGTTATAGCTGAGGTCTGTTGCGACTTAATGACAGCTAAAATGCAGTGCAAGTAGCCCTCTTGCCGAAGATGCGAGAGCGCGGTAGGCAGCAGGCAGCGCGGCTGGTACGGATGGATGGATGGAATATAGAAGCGTCCCCTTTGAAACGGGGTGGTAGCAGTAGCTATCATGCTCATTTTTCTCCATATATCTTAATTATTGATTTAGAATGGTTAACTAAACCATCATTCTATTTATTAAATTTTGCTCCTACACTAACATTATGTCACTTCTCTGCTTTGAAGCCACCAATCTTCCAGCCGTTTTTTGCTAGTTTCCACCGCCGGTTTATTCACCCGGCCACTGTTATCTCTAAACCCCAGAGCTTCAAGAACAGTGATTGCGCCTGCATCAACTTCCGGATGGATACCATTGCATTCGAGTATAATATCGTCAATTGTTTCACTGGAGTTTCCACATACAGCACATGCGTCATCTCCATTGTTAAACTTCTTTTTGTAGCTGCGTGTTCTAAGGCATCCTGATCTAGCTTCAAAAAGTAGGGCACTGCCTCTTGAGTTATCAAAGAAATCTTCCTTCCTGATCTGCATTTTCCACTTTCGGTATAATTGCACACTCTGTTTTTTTTTTTCCATCGAATTTATCCAATTTTTACCTTCTGTGTTTTTCACCTGTTGCTTAATGCTCTTTATTTCTACCCACCCAGTTTACAGCGCTCCTGGCGGCGGTCGCCAGCATTCATCGCTCACGGTGCCACCCAGGAGGCCTCGGTCGGCACACTAGCCAATATATTCTAGTCACTATAACGAAACAGCACCGGTTGCCAGACTAGACAGGGTACAATCCGCTGCCGATCAGTGTTGCCAGACAACCTCACCCTCTCTCTTTCTTTTCTCCTTTCTTCTATCGTCGCCCCTCTCCTCTACTCTTTCCCCTGCGAGGTCCGCCTCGCCGCTCTCGCCCGCGGGGATGCGCGTTGCTCGGAGCGACTGTATCCTCTTAAGGGGTACATGTCGCCAGCGTTCAAAAGCGCTGTAGCAATCAGCGCTCGGGTGTTTTGTCCTGCAGTTATTCCTTGCGCGAAATAAACGTGTTCTTTTATCGTCCCAGCGTCTTCTGCCTCTAGGAAACGAAGCGAAGAGAGCAGTGCAGTGTAACGTAAGTTCCCCACACTTTGGTACCACGCACTGCCGTAATGCGAAGCACATGGCGACACTGTCGCTGCACTGCAGCAAACATACGAGTGCAGAAGTTTGACTCGACACTTTTCTTGCTCATTTATGTTGAATGCAGTGCTTATATGCGCTCGACAATGCAGTTCACGTGAAAAAAAAAAAAAACGGCGATAGCGCCCTCTCATACAGCAGGATTTTTCCGGAATAGATAGCCCCCATGTGTAAACACTGCCCAACTCCGACCACTTTCGTACACATGGCGTGGACTTGCACACACTACAACACAGACAACTCAAACACCCCAGAGAGGTGGGAGTCTCGCCTGCGTACTTCCGAGCCAGCAGACCAACGTTGGCTTATCCAGCGCACGTAGGAGGCCGCGACATCCTAAGGGATCCCCGCCGACCCCCTCTAAGCCAGCGCAACCGCTCATTTGACTGGTCCCCTGTTTGGGGAGCAATAAAAGAGTTCATCACCACTAGCGGCGATAGCGCGCCTGTTTGGAGCTATAGTGGTCACCTGCCCTCAGATAGAGAGCTGCAGTTATTTCATCCGCGAAGTAAACGTGTTCCTTCATCGTCCCAGCGTCTTCTGCCTCTAGGAAACGAAGCGAACAGAGCAATGCAGTTTGCATTAAGCTCCGCACAAGTGTGTACCACTACCTTATTGTGAAGTACACGGCGACGTTGGCGCAGCTAGCACGGTCTCCTGTCCTCGACTTCATTGTCTTGCCCAGCCGACTTTGTCTCCAAACGCTGAAACACCCAAGAATACTTTGTTGCACCTCAACTTTGTACGGGTGTTCATACACACAGAGAGAAAGCCAGCCCTAGTGGAAACGTTGCTGTCGCTTTCGCACGTCAGACAAGCATCGCACAATTTTGTCTTTATTGAAGGAGCTATGACATCAGTTGCAATAACAAATATTCTTGTGAAGTGATACGTTTTGCAAATATTCGAAGTCGCCGAAAGTGGACATTGCGACAGGGTCAACTGGAAGGCTATTTTTTGCGCAGGGAAGAGCACTGCACGGGGTGCAGATCATCCTTAACAGTCCCCGACGTGTGGCAATGCTCTGTGTCTTCCATGATGCCTCCTCCAGGGCCGATCATCAGGAAATCAATGTTCCCGATCCACATTCGAACAATAACTTATTCTTCATGCACGCACCACGGACACCGTGCGCTTGGCCAATGCATTCACCGATGCGTAGACGAGGTACAGAGCCTCCAGCTTCGCAGCAGGGAGTGTGTCGATGCTTTTGGCGCGTCCGGTGTTGCCTGTTTTCGAGGTGGTCGTGCGGAGGAGGTATGTGACATAGCTCACCGTTGAGCCTCGGGCAGCCATTCGTGGACGACGGCTGCTGCTCCTAATGTAGTCCGTGGGAGCCCTCTTCCAGGTGGTGCTGTTTGTCCTCCACGACGCCTTTAGCAACGGCAGATCGAGCCCCGAAGTTCTTCGTGGGAGCCTTGGGTCCACTTTCGAACACTCGTGAAACCATACCCCGGAGACACCAGGGAAGGACCAGTTGGTTGTGGCGGCCAGCCGGGACGCAGAACAGCTGGAGGTGGCCTGCGCTGCGCCACTGCAGGGGTGACAGGTGGGGCTCATTGTGGAGCGCCAGAAGCCAGGCATTATAGGCGAAAGTCGGGACAAGTGACGTGTGAGACAAACAGCGGGTGGAAACAAGGGAGCGTGCACCATGAACAAGCTGGAATGTTTCTTCTTCTTCATGCCTCTGTGCATGCACTTGTATTCCTCCCTCAAAGCAGCACTTCTTCTTCTTCTTGGTATCCTGATGGGGGATTGTCAGCCTTCCTTCTATTTCTTATCAGTAGAAAACATCCTTTCTTCCCTTTCTTTGCATGCTTGAGACGGTAAAAACTTAAAAATTCGCCTTTCGTAATGAATACGAGTCTTGCATCAGGTTCGACATGCAAACAGCGTATTGTTAGTTTTTGGTTCTAGCTACCTTGGAAAAGAGGCATTACCTTTAACAGAAACGCTCCTTTGACGTGGTCAAGTGCAGATAACAAGGCAGGAAAGTGTTGCGATGAGTTGCTTCCTGTATTCTACAGAATGGCAATTTTTTTGCTGCAAACATTGGTATTCAGTTAACTCGAATGTTAACCCCCGGCAAAAAGCCACCACATGGAGGCCAGTTGTGTGGCGCATCCGTGTTGCCGGGTCAAATTCAACTATAGATTTCAATGCACGATAACGTTCCGGAGGCGTGCCAGACGACCCCATATTTCGCAGCCCGATCGAGCGGTTACCGCCTGGGGGAGACTGTCGCAGACAAGCGCTCTCTGT
>JAJIZL010033291.1:0-10688 GCA_023969395.1 Amblyomma maculatum | reverse complement strand
TGTGTTGGAGCGGTTAGCGCCTGGGGGAGACTTTCGCAGACAAGCGCACTCTGTTGCTCCGCCGTGAGTATAGCATGTGTTGGGGATTCGTCTATGTTGCTGCGGTAGCCGCTGGTACTCGCAACACGCCAAGCATATTCAGATTTTGTGGGCATCATTCATGCGTTTTACGTGCGCGTATTTCTGGAAAGCAGACAGCAGAGAAATGCAGGGAAAATGAGAGGCTTCGTTGTGACATACATGAGAAGAAAGCCAACAGCCACTGACACAAAGGAAAGCATAAGGACTGTTTTGTTTAATTATTGTGAAGTATTAATTAGGCCTAGACGTAATTGATTAGAGAGAGAAAACAACCACGTCCTGTCGGTGGTATCCGAACCGACGAACCGTATCTACGGCATGTGATTTTAAGACGAAAACCTTTAGGATATTGGTCACATTAGCTGGATGTGTCCGTCAGGATTGTCCACCGCATGAAATTACAAAAAGCACAATCTAGCTGTTTC
This sequence comes from Amblyomma maculatum, assembly GCA_023969395.1. Classification (NCBI taxonomy): domain Eukaryota; kingdom Metazoa; phylum Arthropoda; class Arachnida; order Ixodida; family Ixodidae; genus Amblyomma; species Amblyomma maculatum. The sequence continues at coordinate 10,182 of JAJIZL010033291.1, read as the reverse complement.
CCCCGGGAATCGGATTACTATCCCTCCTATCCCTAGCCGAGCGGGCAAACCACTCATTATAGTCTACACCGGACGTTTTCTTTTTTTACTACCTGGCCTCTTCATACACTATTTCATAAAAAGAAACCCCAATCACAGGCAACATGAGGAGCATGTGGCTATGGACATATAAGGGTATCACGATCAGCCAGCGTTATAGCTAAGCCTGGGGCATTAAAACTCCCTCAAGAGAACACAGGCTCTACCTTTGAGAGCTGCTCGGGAAGTTCTGCAGCCGCTTTTTGTATGGCGATAAACCAATGCATACTCTCTCGAAAATAAATTTGAACAGGTCTTGCATCCCTGTCACAGTGATAGCCTGCCATCCGGAGCGCCATATAAAGCGGAGGATCTTAAGCATATTTGCGCCTAATGGCACCCCATCCTCATTATATATTCTTAAATATCACAGGCCATACAAGTCTACTGAAAAATCCCTCTTTATTGTTCGTTGCAATCCACCACGAAAATAAGCCTTTTGCCAACATAAAAAGATGGTTTATTGTTTTAGGTTTGTTGCAGATTAGACAATTCGTTCCCCACAGTATAAAAAAAATTTCTTCCTTTCAAAAACTTATATACTGGTAATGTTCCGGTATGCCATTTAAGAAAAAGAGGTCTTAGATCCTGGCGGCATCTACATTTTCTTCTCTCCTTACGATGCCTCTTCTTTGGCATAATTTCGTTTGTGGTACCCACTCTCTGATTGCCGGTGTAGCTAGACTAAACAGCACCGGTTGCCAGACTAGACAGGGTACAATCCGCTGCCGATCAGTGTTGCCAGACAACATCTCCCTCTCTCTTTCTTTTCTCCTTTCTTCTATCGTCGCCCTCTCCTCTACTCTTTCCCCTGCGAGGTCCGCCGCGCCGCTATCGCCCGCGGGGATGCGCGTTGCTCGGAGCGACTGTATCCTCTTAAGGGGTACATGTCGCCAGCGTTCAAAAGCGCTGTAGCAATCAGCGCTCGGGTGTTTCGTCCTGCAGTTATTCCTTGCGCGAAATAAACGCGTTCTTTCAACGTCCCAGCGTCTTCTGCCTCTAGGAAACGAAGCGAAGAGAGCAGTGCAGTGTAACGTAAGTTCCCCACACTTTGGTACCACGCACTGCCGTAATGCGAAGCACATGGCGACACTGTCGCTGCACTGCAGCAAACATACGAGTGCAGAAGTTTGACTCGACATTTTTCTTGCTCAATTATGTTGAATGCAGTGTTTATATGCGCTCAACAATGCAGTTCACGTCATAATAAAACGGCGCGAACGGCGCTAGCACACCTGTTTGGAGTTATCGTGGCATACGAGTTCGGGTGGCTCACCGGGTCATCGTAGTCGGCGGTCGGCAAGAAAGGTCAGTTCATACGTTGAGGGTCTCCGGGTGCAGGCGAGGGAAGAGTTTCGCCTTGCGGGAACCGCGGTTTTATCCCGCTCGGTATTGCATAGCGAGAAGTGATCGGTTGCTTCTCGGGACCGACAACGAGAAGCAATTGGCTCCTCCTCGCGTTTGGAATGTACCCTTCAATAAGTTACCAGCGCGATGCTGTGGCGTCGCAGCATTGTATGGGGAGCGAGGGAAACACTAAGTGCCTCTTTCCTCACCCTCTCCCGGCTAGCGCGTCGTCTCGAGACTCGGCCACGCTCGTCGCTGGTTAGAAAGGACAGTGGGATATACAGCACACATGGGTAGAGTGTACACTGCTGTAATGCGAAGCACACGACGACAATGGCGCTGCACTACAGCGAACATACCAGTGCACAATTTTCACTTGACACTTTCTGTGCCCATTTATGTTGAATGCAGTGCTTATGCGCTCGACCATGCAGTTCACGTGGGAAAAAGTTGTGATAGCCCGCCTGTTTGGTGCTATCGTTGCCTCTTGTCCCCAGATAGAGAAGAGAGCTGCAATTATTTAATCCGCGAAATGAACGTGTTCCTTCATCGTCCCAGCGTCTTCTGCCTCTAGGAAACGAAGAGAACAGCGCATTGCAGTGTAAATTAAGCTCCGCACACGTGTGTACCACTACCGTAATGTGAAGTACACGGCGACATTGGCGCAGCTAGCATGGTCTGCTGTCCTCGACTTCATTGTCCTGCCTAGCCGACTTTGTCTCTAAACGCTGAAATACCCAAGGATAGTTTGTTGCACCTTAACATTGTCCGGGTGTTCACATACGCAGAGAGAATGCCAGCCCTATTGGAAACGTTGCTGTCGCATTCGCACGTCAGACAAGCATCGCACAATTATGTCTTTATTAAAGGAGCTATGGCATCAGATGCAATAGCAAATATTCTGTGAAGTGATAGGTTTCGCAAATCTTCAAAGTCGCCGAAAGTGGACAGTGCGACAGGGTCAACCGGAAGGCCAGGCTTTGCGCAGGAAAGAGCACTGCATGGGGTGCAGCTGGCGCATAACAGTCCCCGATGTCTGGCATTGCTCTGTGTCTTCCATGATGCCTCCTACAGGGCCAATAAAAAAATCGGTGTTACTGATCCACATTCGAACAATAACTTATACTTCATGCACGCACCACGAACACCGTGCGCGTGTCCAAGGCGTCCACCCGATACGTAGACGAGGTACAGAGCCTCCAGCTTCGCAGTAGGAAATGTGTTGATGCTTTTGGCGCGTCCACGGTTGCCAGTCTTCGAGGTGGTCGTGCGGAGAAGGTATGTGACGTAGCTCACCGTTGAGCGTCGGGCAGCCAATTGTGGACGACGCCGGCAGCTCCTAATGTAGTCCATGAGAGCCTGCTTCCAGGTGGTGCTGTTTGTCCTCCACGACGCCCGTGGAGCAACGGCAGATCGAGCCCCGAAGTTCTCCGTGGGAGCCTTGGGTCACCTTTCGAACACTCGTGAAACGATACCCCGGAGGCACCAGGGAAGGACCAGTTGGCTGTGGCGGCCAGCCGGGACACAGAACAGCTGGAGGTGGCCTGCGCTGCGCCACTGCGCGGGTGACAGGTGGGGCACGTTGGGGAGCACACGAAGCCAGGCATTACTGTAGGCGAGAGTCGAGACAGCTGACGTGTGCGGCAAGCAGCGGGTGGAAACAAGGGAGCGTGCACCATGAACAGGCTTGCTGGAAGGTTTCTTCTTCTTCGTGCCTCTGTGCATGCGCTTGTATTCCTCCCTCAAGCACTTCTTCTTCTTGGCCTCCTCATGGGGGGATTGTCAGCCTTCCTTCTATTTCTTATCAGTAAAAAGCATCCTTTCCTGGCATGCTGGAGTCGGTAAAAACTTGGGAATTCGCCTTTGGTCGTGAGCACGAGTCTTGTAGTAGGTTCGACATGCAAAAAAGTGTATTGTTAGTTTTTTGTTCTGGCAACAATGAAAAATTGGCAGAAACGCTCCTTTGAAGTGCTCAAGTGGAGACAAAAGGGCAGGAAGGTATTGGCAGGAGTTGCTGCCTGTGTTTAACAGAATGGCTATTTTTCATTGTCAAGATGGTATTAAGGTAGCTCGAAAGTTATCCCCGCCCGGCATATGCCGCCACATGGAGGCCGGATGTGCGGCTCAGGCTTGTTGCCGGGTAAAATTCAATTGTAGAGTTCAGTGCGCGATTACGTTTTAGAGGCACGCCAGGCGACCCCATATTTCGCAGCCCGATCGAGTGGTTTTCCGCCTGGGCTGCGGAACCATACTTACACAGAACCATATTTATAAATATGGTTGTGTAAAAGCGCCTTTTCGATGCAATAAAAATCAGTTGAAAGTATGCGCTTCGTCTGTATGATCTTCATGTGCATGCCGTGCATTTTCTGCATCCGTTACGTCACCACTATTATACCACGTGTCTCGGCTAAACATTGCCAATATTCCAAAGATGACTGGGGTCGTAGTTGGGTGAAGCTAACTGAGTGCTATTGAGAGTCGTGATGCCTATATGTATAAGGGCTGGTTATATTCCGAGCATTTTCTATCACCTGGTTGATAGTATGGATATGATCGATAGTAGAGTACCGTTTCCGAAAACCTGCTTGATCCTTTGCTTAAATCGCAGTCTAAGCTTGTCCTAATTCTATTAGCGATTACCTTAGTAAATACATTATACGTAAGAGACAGTAAGCTCATTGGTCTGTAATTTTCGAGGTCCTTAGCGTCCCCTTTCTTATGAATGAGTATGATGTTTGCAATCTTACATGGTTCAGGTACCGTCGATGACACCAGGCAGTTTCAAACTGTCAAACAAACAGTTTCTCCTGACTATAGTCAGGAGAAACTGTTTGTTTTGAAACGTTACTAGGGTTCAGTATATTTTGCCTCCGGCTTTGTATCAGATAACTACAGATTCGTTGAAGGACGGGGGGATATCGGGGTGGAAAAACTTTCCACCCTGTCTGCGCAGTGCCTGGTGTCATCGACGGTACCTGAACCATGTAAGATTGCAAACATCATACTCAATCATAAGAAAGGGGCGCTAAGGACCTCAAAAATTACAGACCAATGAGCTTACTGTCTCTTACGTATTATGTATTTACTAAGGTAATCGTTAATAGAATTAGGACAAGCTTAGACTGCGATTTAAGCAAAGGATCAAGCAGGTTTTCGGAAACGGTACTCTACTATCGATCATATCCATACTATCAACCAGGTGATAGAAAATGCTCGGAATATAACCAGCCCTTATACATAGCATTCATTGATTACGAAAAAGCATTTGACTCAGTTGAAACCTCGGCGATGATGCAGGCTTTGCGAAATCAGGGGGTAGACGAGCCGTACGTGAAAGTGTTGGAAGATATATATAGTGGCTGCACAGCAACAATAGTTCTGCATAAAGAAAGTAACAAAATTCCCATAAATAAAGGTGTTAGGCAAGGAGACACGATCTCCCCAGTGCTATTCACAGCTTGTTTAGAGGAAGTATTCAGAGAGTTGGAATGGGAGCAGTTAGGGATAAGGGTAGGTGGAGAATACCTCAGTAATCTGCGATTTGCTGATGACATTGCCTTGCTAAGTAACTCGGGGGATTAACTGCAAATAATGATTGATCACCTAGACAGGAAAAGTAGAAAGGTAGGCTTGAAAACCAATATGCAGAAGACTAAGGTAATGTCTAAGGATGGTCGCTTAGGGTAACAAACTGGATTCGAAGGGAAGGAAATCATGCAGGGGGCGACAGAAAGGTAGGTGGGCAGATGAGGTTAATAGGTTCGCAGGGATCATGTGGATGCAGCTAGCACAGAACCGGGTTAATTGGAGAAATATGGGAGAGGCCTTCACCCTGCAGTGGGTATAGTCAGGCTGAGGAGGTGATGGATTATTATTGCTATTTAGTTGTGCAGCCGTGTCTAATTAACTAGTTATTACTTACTAATTATCGTTAACATATGTTCATACACTTACTACACATCATTGCGTGATTAACTATCAGTACTGATACCATCCTAATTGTGTGTGAAGATGATTGACAACTGCCACGGACGGGCACGCCGAGGAGTCATGACCCGTAAAAGGCTTTCGCCTTAACAAAGAGTAACAACGCTCTAGAACACTTTAAAAAAAAGAGAGACTGCCGCTACGATTCAAAATCGGGTCTGTTCATACATCTCCCTCAGTTGTACAATCATTTGGGAGAAATGAGACTGTCGAAAAAACTGATTCACAGTGCCCATCCATCATTCTAGTTTTCGATAAGAGCTGTATTCTTAAAAACAGATCAAGAGGTGTATTGCGGTGAGAAATCGAATGGGGGTCGTCAAGTCAGTTAAATTCGTTTTTCTTTATCAACACTATACCCAAACGGGCCAGTTGGTGAAACATGTTCAATGGAAACAGTGTGTCATAAACCTCCGCCTTTACGGTCAACAGAGGCTCGGGATCCCCTTTACGGTTACCCGTCGTCCCTCTATGAGGTTTGAGAAGACATTTAAAAGTTAGGCCGCTGAACCCGTTAAGTACGTGTGTCGGAGTGTGGTTTAGAAATAAGTTCAAGAAAGCTACTTTTTTTTTTACAAACAATTGAATATTTATAGATAGTAGTCCAAATTACACGGCCTAATAATCGAACACACACACAAAAAAAAAACGCCACGACACGAAGCGATTAAAGACGACTCGGTAAATGACAAGAGGGGAAAACGACAATGAACAACACTGCGATAAAAGAAGACTATTAAGATAACGAAGCAAGTATTCCAAATATGGTAGGGAGGGACAAGAGTTACACTGAAAACACAGCGTAAATTACTAAGCCAGATCAAGGTTTAAACAAAGGCGAAAACCATATTCATTTAACCGACAGTTTGTTGCAAAGAGGAATTCTCACGGCTTCCTAGTTCGATGAGGCGCCGTAGTCGCAGAGTTGATTGGTAGCGGCGGCATTTGAACAGAAACGATGTGTTGATCGCGGGCTCGGTGAAAAACAAGACACTTCCCCAGAGCGAGCGGCCGCGAGAGTTGCTCGAGAGGCTACATGCCCCCAGAGCGCACTGCCGCGAGCTTGTTGCGGTCTGCCTTTTTTTACTCGCGGCTGGTTGCGCTGCGGCGCATCGTCAAGGGCGCGCGCTGGCCGGTCGCTGCCTCGGAGAGTCATGTCAAAACGTGCTCGGAGGAGCGGGGAGATCCCGTAACTTCCGCGCTCTATATATGAGGCAGCTTGTAACACTCCCCCCCCCCCCCCCCCCCCCACTGAAGAATATAGTCTCGGCATATTCTAGACATCCGCAAGAGCCGAATCTTGGTGTACGACGTTATTGCGCTTCGCAGAGGGGTGCAGTAGATTGGGTCCGTCTGATGCACTGAAGATGGTTCGCCGCTCACTATGGTCCATGACACACACCATATATGCACTGCACAGGACCCGTACATCACCACAACACTCTAGTTCGGCACTCGTGTTCTGAGCACGCTACCCACGTCACTGATCACCGATAACAATCAAGCAAGTACAAATATACAGGCACATCATGTACGATTTCATTACGCCAATTAAAACTCAATGCAACTAGGCAGTAGTGCAAACTGAAGAACTATTCCAGCCGGCTCATGTAACCTGCTGCCACATTCTTGCTGTCTTTAATATATTTGACGCGGAAGTTGTATTCTTGAAGCTTAATACTACAGCAGAGAACGCGGCTATTCGCAGGTTTTGTTCCTTTTATAAACTTCGAAGGCTGGTGGTCCGTTTGAACGAGAAACCTTCTCCCGTAAAAAAAAAAAAAAAAAAAAAAACAAACTTTCTCGTTTCCCAAAACGATTGCTAGAGCTCCTTTCTCAACGATTGAATAGGCTACCTCTCGAGGGAGCAACTTGCGGCTCGCATATGCAACTGAGTGCAGGATTTAGTCATGCGATTGAAGCAGCACAGCCCCAATACCCCTACAGAAGCATTCGTTCGCAGGACGAATTCGCTCTCAAAAGCAGGAAGTTTCAGAATCGGTGCATCAGCCAGTTTTCCCACAAGTTCTTGAAAACCCGTTCTTGCTCGGGGCCGCAGCTCACGACTGAAGGTTGACCTTTCCATGTTAGATCTGACAGAGGGCTGGTCAGGTCAGCATAGTTCGGAATTAAATCTCGATAGTAACCCGTGAGTTCCAAGAAGGATCTTGCCATCTTCTTTGTCGACGGACGCGAAGATTCTTGTATTTTCTGTAGGGTCTTGGTGAGGGGTGACATCTCTCCGGACGCAATTTGATGGCCCAAGAAGGCGATGGCTTCCATTCCGATCTCGCATTTGAGTGGTTTGTTGGTGAGACCAGCCGGCTCAACTCGGGCAAAGACCTCGTACAATGTTTGGTGATGCTGTTTCCATTTCACACTTGCAATGAGTACATCGTCAAAGACGCCACGTTGGGAATACTGGCCAAAATGCTCCGCATCATGTTCGCAAAATGGTGGGTGCAGTCTTAATACTGAAGGGCATATATCGGAATTCAAAGCGCCCCGTGCCAACCGAGAAAGCAGTCATCGCCTTTGAATCAGGTGACAACGGTACCTGCCAATATCCCTTAGATAAGTCCAGCCTGGAAAAGAATTTCTTGCGGTCTACGTGAGGCGATAAGGTTGTCGACACGGGATAAGGGCTCGGCGTGGTCTGCGATGGCTTCGTTTAGTTTCGGGAGCCAATGCATAGCCGATGCGTCCCGTCAGGCTTGCGTACGGCTATCACAGGGAAGTTGTAGGGTGACTCCGGTGGCTCAGTGATATCTAGTCGGAGCAAGTCATCCACTTCTGATGCAATTGCCTGCCTCAAAGCGTACGGTAGTGGATATTGCTTTAAATTACCGGCCTGTCACTTCAGTTGGCACTCGACCAGCGTGGTCTTTCCAGGAAGGTCCGGAAATATACTTTCATACTATTGCAGAAGTTTGTTGGTTTCGTTCTGCTCTACGCTGGTCAGTCTCTCGGACATGTGTAAATCCTCGACAGATTGTGTCTAGGAGGGCTTAGGAAGCTCAATCTCTCCTGCGTCTGAGTCTTCTGCAGAAATTACTGCGCCGACGACCGCCACGATGGTGTCGTCTTTCCTTTGCTGGTATTTCTTTAGCATGTTGATATGGAATATTTTTGTGACATTGTCCAAATCCACTTCATAGTCGACATCACACCTGCGGTTGATGACTGAAAAAGACCCCTTCCATTACATGAACAGCTCATTGTGCTCTATGGGAAGAAGAATAAGAACCTGCTGCCCCGGTTTGAGTGAGCGTTTGAGGTTCTTGATGTCCTAGTAGCGACTGTAACGCTCTCCTGCGCGCGCCAGCTCTTCGTGGGCAAATTTACAGGTATTCTCCAGTCTGTCCCCTAAAGCAGGGATGTACTGATACGTAGCGCGCAACTCGTCAGGGGTGGTTGCATTAGTACAAAGTCACTAAACCCAGCTAGAGGTCCACGCACATTTCGCCCATATAAGAGTTCGAATGGGGAAAAGACCAGCGTCTCCAGTGCGAAACCAGTAAGATATTCGCGCTGGTTTTGCACTGGATCTGCTGGGCACGCTGGAGGTCTGCGATATTCACTGGAGTAGTAACGGGAAGACACTGGCTGCACTGGTGCGATGGGAGAAAAACGCTGGGATTAGACTTTTGACGCTGGGTGTGTCGCTGGCATCCGCGATGCACTGGGAGAAGCGCTGTATGTGCGCTGGGGCAGCACTGGTCCCAGTGTCCCAGTATAGCCGGTGCGGCCTGCAGCGTCAGCCGGAGTAGCATCCCTCAGGGGCCAACATGGCAACAGCGTACTTTCAATCGACCATCGGGGGGCATATGAAAAATATGGTTCAAGCAAGACCTTTTTGCTGCGAAGTCATTGCGCATTTGTAAGAAAACAAAGGCAGTATCTTTTTTCTAGAGTTTCCATGTTTCGATAGGTCGTTTCGAGCGTTTCGAGAGAGACAACGACCGCCGCGCCTAGATCTCATGACACACTGACGATTAACGCACAACTAAAGCTGGAATTGAATAATGTGGGCTACTATGTATGCCCAACTTCACAGCTGATCTAAAGAGCACTCTAACACAATGATTACTGCCAAAATGTTCAATGCGGGCTCAATCGCAGGCGAGCGTAGCCTGCACCATGGCCCAGTATAAACAGAAGAAAGAAAAACTAAAACCAGGACTAGAGTAGTTTACCGAGCGATGGGCCCATGAGAGAAAAAGCAACATAATACAGCGCTTGTAATACATAATATATCGCTTGTTTCTCAAGTTTTTGCGCTCCTTTTTACTCTGCATATCAAGCAGCCGAGCCCTCGGTCATCGCAACGCTTCCCGCAATGTTTACATACAAATAAGGTTTAGTTGCACGCAATTAGGGTCATCGCTGTGGCGCTTGCCGGTATTGAAGCTTGGTCGCACTTTTTTTCTTGAAGGCTTCTACTAAAGCTCCGTGTTCAGCGAAAATTACGCCCACGGTAGCAGAGCACCACCCAAGAGCCGGCGTTGGTAAATTTGCCAGCGATGTTATAGTGCTCTAGAAGATATATAGCGATGTCAAACTCCACATGTTAAAATGATTCCAGTGCACAAAATAGCGCGCATAGGCACCCAGAACATTAGTCGCAAGTCGTGAGAGCAGACAGCTAGCTGAAATGATCAAGAAGTTGCAATTGTTAGAGCGGTAGCAATGGCCTGTAGCACGGCCGCTCGATGGAAGCGCACTAGGTGCGGCCTGCTACGTCGCCCGAAACCGGCGGGAGGCGCC
>JAJIZL010033289.1:0-10317 GCA_023969395.1 Amblyomma maculatum | reverse complement strand
GTAACATTAAGAGATAGAAAGCGTGCAGAGTGGGTCAGAGAAATAACGCAAGTTAACGACATTCTAGTGGAAATTAAGAAGAAGAAATGGACATGGGCAGGACATGTAGTGCGAAGAGAGGATAACCGATGGTCGCTGAGGGTAACAAACTGGATTCCAAGGGAAGGAAAGCGTAGCAGGGGGCGGCAGAAAGTTAGGTGGGCGGATGAGATTAAGAAGTTCGCAGGGGTCAAGTGGATGCAGCTAGCACAGAACCGGGTTAAGTGGAGAGATATGGGAGAGGCCTTCGCCCTGCAGTGGGTATAATCAGGCTGATGATGATGATGATGATGATGATACCAACAGCTACTATGAATTGGTTTGAAGAAATCAGATGCCCGAGCACCACACCTGGTACCTGGACATAAAGTCACCTATGTATGCCTAACTGAAAATAACCTTGCACGTGGAAGGTTGCCGATGGTACGGCCATATGATTAGCTGTGATGAGGGAAAATGCATACCTGGTAGGCTGCTAGCTGATAAGGAAGTACGATATCATTGTACTCAGATCTAGCATAACATTTTCCTGCCTATGCAAAGTAAATTTCTAGTACTTGCTCAATTGCTCATTGCAGGCTGACTGTAATAATTTTAGCTGAACAAGCATGCACTGATGCACTGTAGGATAGGAGAACTTCTTGTTGGGCTTGTTCGTGTTTATTTATTTTAAATTGAAGGCGCCAAAACAATGCACCCACACAAGAAAAGAACGGGACGGAGTTCCACTCACAGCTGATTTATTGTGCAGCACAAAGTACATATATATCTCACTGCCGGCACATGCGCAAGGAACACATTCAGCTACATCACATTCAGCATCCTGTAGTTTAAGATAAGCTATGTTCAAGAAATGCTTTTTCAGAGAAAGAGGCTGTGGTATGAGGCATGGGCTTCTTGAACATATCTTAAACTACATGATGCTGAATGTGTTCCTTGCGCATATGCCGGCAGTGAGATATATATGTACTTTATTCTGCACAATAAATCAGTTGTGAATGGCGCTCTGTCTCGTTCTTCTTTTCTTGTTTGTGTGCATGTTTTCTGGTGTCTTTAATTTATAATGAGCACTGCATGAAAACTATTCCTTGGTACATTATAAGTAAGGCAACTGTTTATAGTAGAATGCAGCAAGCAATAAAGCTGTGAACGCCAAAAAGCTGGAACTTGAAATTGTACGGTTATCTTGAGAATATTATATGCGTACACAGCCTTCAGAATATCTGCGATGTACACATCTCCTTCAGTTAACTGATTGAAGATAGCTTGATTGATTCTGTCAGGGCAATTATTTCTTTATTTTGGCCGCAGTAATATATGCGTGCCTGTAACTGGTGTACTGCAGAAAAATATTCTTTAATGTGTTCTTTAATATCATCCAGTTTTGCATGCTTAGTAATCCATATTGTCTATTGCAGGAATGTTTAAGAAGTTTTTAAAAATTGAAAGTTCTGGAGCCTGAACCGTCATATTTTCAGGAACTGTAATTCTATATGAACACTAAGCATCCACCTGAAGTTATCGTTTTGCCGGAAGCAGGTTTTTCTTTCCAAATATCTTTCTTTTGTATCTGGAATGGATATTATTTTGCATATAGGTTTATCATCCCTACGTCATAAGATGCTGCATGCCCTTGCAGGCCCAGAAACCTTTCGCAAAGTGCTCTAAAAGAAGAATGTGTGGCAATAGGCCTTCAATATATACAGTAGAACCCCTTTATAGTAAAGCCACTGAGGCCAGCGAAAATATTTACTATATCATGGTCTTTACTGTATCAGTGGCCTGCGATGACATGGTCTTGAAAGTGCTGTCTAGTAGTTAAATAGGCACTTACTGAACACGTCTTGTTGCTTAATTAAAAAAAAACCTAAATACCTTCCATCTCGTTTTTATCATCTCTTTGTGTGATTTTTTCATTATAAAATTTCTCTACATCTTGTGGAAGTACCTCTGCAGCATGAAGACGTGATTACGAATGCAACCAAGTTCGATTTCGTGTAAAAAATAAAGCCTTGCATAAACATGGTGTCCCTTTTTGCTCTTTCTGTCTTTTAAAAGGCAATAAATGATAATTTCGCAAGGCACTCAAGTGCTGTAAGACCTTACTCGCTACACCTCCACTTTCTGCCACCACTGCCTCATGATTTGTACTGCACATTGCAGTGAATGTTGACCCATTTTTTTCCCTTCCCTATTTCTTGCTGCATGTTTATTCCTTTACTTTCAGAATGGAACACGCCGCCTCCTTGCTATGTTTGTAGAATCTTCACTTTTTTCTTCTTCGCGCTGCGCGCTTTCCCTCCCAGCTCCAAAACTCTGTAAAGTAGGCTTCTTCTGACTGCTGGTACGGCTAGTAGTAAAGCCATCTAAACGAACACTCGGGGTTATTGTTCTGTTTTCAAATACAAAAAGTCGGCCTCGCAATTCTAGGTAGCGCGCGGGAGTCGTCGCCATGGCCAGACGCACTTTAACCGATTTTTACCAAAAAGATATTTACTATAAAGGGGAAAAATGTACAGCTGCTTATGTAAGATGAACTGGGACTTCAGTTTCACTTTACTATATCAGAGGTTTTACTATAGCGGCATTCTGTATTTTTGTACTCAATCGTATAGAGCACCCAGACTTCAAATATGTGTTTGGATACGTGTTGAGAAGGTGAGTTTAGATCTTATGGTGATATATGCTTGTCTTCTGTGCAGATGTCATTTGTAAGACCCACGGGCCAATCTCCTCAACAAACTGTTCCTGAATGGTTGTTTCCTGCGGGGTGCCCAGCTTACTAGCTGGGCCACGCGCTTCCCCCGCCAACTCAACCTCATCACTTGATCCATTGACCCTTCACTGCCAACTATCATGCTCAACACAGTCCACGGCCATTTTCCATCCATGGTGGACACTGCCCTGGAATGCACCCATGCTCAGCCTCTTATTCCTGCAACACCTCTCGCACTACAAGGCTCAACCCTGCTCAACATGTCCAGCCCCTTCCATCATGACCAATGCACACTGCACCCCATCACCTCTACCTGCACTACCTGGTCATGTGCTGCTTAATGCCCTGTTTCCAATTACACCTACTAGCCTCTCCCATATTAACCCTGTACCCAATGCCTCCTGCGCTGAATTTGGCCCTCTGATGTCCTTGTGACATGTACATGTATGAGCTCTCAATAAAATGTTTTCGGAAAACATTTTGCTTGCCTCATTTAATTGCATGGTTTTATAGCTCCTTAAGGAGATGACATGCAAGGTGGTATTGGGAATTGACTGCATAAGAAAACCACAATTGTCAGAGTGGCAGTTAAGCAAATGGCAGCAGTAAGGGCAAGGGTGAAATAACTGCATGGCTAAAGGTGGCTTAACAGTGGCAGTGCCAATGCCACGTGTACCGATGAATACTTGTTGCATGCCAATAAATACCAATATGTGATACTAGCTGCACGGCCGGTTTATTGCCAGTGTCACATGTGTCAATGAATACTAGTGGCATGCCAATACGTGACACTAGGGGCCCGGTCAGCTGATAGCCTATGTTGGCAGTGCCAAGACAGGTGCAATGTTGGCATATAAGCCGGACCAATATATAAAAATGCAGTAATTTCTAAAAAAAAAACAGTGTTACGCCAATGTTGGTACCTATTTTTGTCGACGTTGGGCCGGGGTTGGTGCGATGTTGGTGTGCTGCCTGGGACGCTCTTTTGAGATATTGCCGTTTCGTTAAAACCTAAACAAGTGCATCAGACTTTTGGCTTTTTCATTTCAGAGCCTCCTAATGAAGGCGCGTCGATTAATGATGCTAGCAACGGGCAGTGCATTCCTGATCGTGAGTAAGACCGGGATCACCCCACATACACTTTTAGTGGCTGACATTCTTCTTTTATGCAGACCTACCGACGGTCACACACCTGAGGACATCATGATGCCTTCAAGGTGTACTTTGACTTGCCCTGATTATGCTCGTAAGATTCGCTGCGTTTCATCCAAAGTACAGTAGTTAAATGATTACACATTTCTCGTTACTCTTAAACTGGTTCCCCATATGCGATAAAGATGTTCCAGTTATAAGTGGAATTTCCACTCAAATAAGTGGAAGTTCCACTTATAACTGGCACTTCTTTTGACGTGTGTGTGGAATCAGGTTAAGGGTGTAGGTACCGAAAGCGGTGGCCATTGTATAAAAACGGCAGATTAGGGACTTAGTAATTCGGCAGTTCTTGGCTTTCTCGTTTCAGTACAAGCAGATGAGGATTTCGATATGCGCGACTGTGCGGACCAGTCGTCTTTTCCCGACGGTGAGTCTCAGGCTTTGCAAGGTATTGTTGACAGTGTTGGATGATTTAGAACGTGAAAGCGTTAAAAGGCCCTCTTCTGCAGAAAATGCGGTGGCGGCGTTGTGACCGAAAAATAAAATCATGAGCATGGCACTGGCATGTGGCAATAGGCAGGTGTATTGGCAAGGCACTCATTGATAGGCGGGTTGTGTGACATCACGTGACACTACCGATTTTTCAAGAGCTGCCAACTCGGGGAGCTACTTTCAAATTGGATGGTAAGAGGGGAAATACTCCAGACGTTCGACCTTAAGTCGCACAAGCTGCCCTTCCAACACAGGCACGTTCGTATCGGCTCATTCGGAGGGTGGAGGGGCGTTATATCTATGTTAAGTGGTCTTTCAAAAAATGCGGTTGCTTAGTCTATATGATAATGTGTACATATGAAATAATACAGACACAAATTAGGGAATAGAGGGGAAGCGAGTCGCAAAGTGCACGTGCACGCAGCGAGAATCCGCAGGTGGGTGCCATTAACTCTGTCACGTCATGCCCTTGAAGGTGCAGCTGAAGTGCCCCGCAATTTTTTTTTCAGATACACAAATAGGCACGCATTCCTCTCTGGTCGGGTATGCCAACAACGGAGCCTCCTGCATCTGACCTTCAGCATGCTTGTATGTTTCGTAAAATTTATTTAAGCTAATAAAGCCTTTTTAAAAAGTTGCCTCTGAATTCTAAGCGAAATTTTTTTTCGCCACACATCAAGCCCTGATAGACCGCATATCACAGCTGGAGCGCCTTCAAGAACAATCAAAAAGGAAGCTAGTGGCTGCCAGAAGAAGATATCTCAAAAGTGAAAGAGAAAAGGAACTGTTCAAGTCAAAGGTTAAACACCTTTTCAGCGACGACCAGATGAGGTCAATGGAGCGGCTTTCAAGCCAAGGTATGCGCTGGGAGGCCAACACGCTTGTCAAATCCCTCAAGCTACGTCTGGCCTGCGGATCCCAAGGCTAGTCTTATGAGAAGTTTCGGTTTCCCATTTCCGACTGAGCGTACACTCCAACGTCACATATAAAACTTCAAATTTCGTCCTGGACTTCTTCACGACTTACTCTAGTCACTCCGGATGAAGGTAAAATATTTTTGACACCTGATGCAGTGGCTTAGAACTCCCTTCCCGACGGGAGAGGTACTTGACAGCTGTAAATTCACGATGGCGTTAACAATACAGTTAAGATCGATATCGGTTGCTACACATTATATCTGCTCGAGTTTTGCTTGTTTTGCTTTAAATATAAGTACGGACATTTCAGCAATGTTTCCGGATTGGTTTCAAAATTGACGGTACATCAATGTTTAGATGTGGATATAGTGAACAATATCTTGACTCGGTGCCGTTTATTGTTTTTCTTATTAGGTAAACCTCATGAAACCTGAAGAACGCCACGCCACATTAATGATTGATGAAATGCAACTTACACCAGGGCTCGTTTACGATCATTCATGTCGCAGTGTTCTCGGTGCTCCTACCTTCCCTTTATCTGATGGTTCACTGCCGGAAGATACCTAAGCTACTCACGGCTTAGTGTTCATGCTGGGAGGCTAGTCCACTAGGTGGAAGCAAACGATCGCCTATCATTTAACGGGCAACTCATTTCATGCTGTAACTTTGAAAGAAGAGATCACTAAGGTGTATAATGACATGCGAGTCACTTGGATTGAAAATTCATGCCGTGACCTCAGACATGGGGGGCGGGAACCTAGCGCTCTGGAGGTTTTTTTGGTATTCATGCCGAGAGACACAGCAGGCCGAAAACAAGTTGTGTTCACCCCTGTGACTCTGAAAGAAAACTGTGATTTTTTGCTGGCGTGCCGCACTCCCAAAAAAATTTGAGGAACCACTTAACTAAAGGTCAGTTAATTTACCTTCCAGTTGATATAGTTCAGAAAAATGACTTGCCAACAGACATTGTAAACTTTGAATATATAAAGATTCTTGATCCAGCGTGATGCTAAATCGGAACTGAAACTTGCTCCTCACCTAAATGCTGCATGTGTCGATCCTATTCACTATAACAAAATGATAGTCAGCATGGCCTACAGTTTATTTCATAATGACACATCAGCTGGTTTGCAGCTTTTGGTACAGAAAGGCTTGATATCGAATAATGCGCTCTCGACGGCATGGTTTGTCGCAACAGTATTTCGTTGGTTTCGCTTGTTGACGTCCAGGACTACCAAGCTCGCGTTTAGCAGCGCAGTTGAAGGAAGCTATGAGGACAGCATGTATTTTTAAACGAGGTAGTAAAGTTATTTTCTAAAATATCTATCGGTGCCCAGACTAAAGCCGTTTGGAAGCCAGTTCAGACAGGCATTATTCTGTCAACACTGTCGGCCCTTGAAGTTCAAGACAAGCTACTTAATACATACGACTTCGAATATGTTCTATTAAGTAGATTCAGCCAAGATGGCCTTGAAAACTTGTTCTCAACTTTGCTCTCAAAAAACCCTATTCCACGCCTCTACGAGTTCAAGTGCAGCCTCAGGAGCGTGACACTAGCGCAATTTCTCAGGCCAAGCAGGTACGGCAGTTACTCGGACGATGAAGGATTTTTGCTCACCGGTTTGAGTCCAGGAAAAGACTGGAGCGAAGCAGCGAAAACAGCAGTGTAACGGCTCCCACTGACCTTCTGGACTTGAGCACGGAAAGAGAAGAGTCACTAGTCTTCTTACCTGGCTACGTTATCTCAAAAATAATCAAGAGATTTCATTGCGAAAACTGCAGGGCTTCTCTAACATCCAATGATGCAAGTTGGCAAATTAATTGAGCTTAAGAACTTCTCTTCATAGCACCTGTCGCTCACCAGCCCTTCTTAAGGTGTGGCTGAAGTCGTTAAAGTAGCAGAAAACTTTTCCCGTGCAAACAAAAAAGCACTACTGTCGAACCGTGTCAACCCGTCGGAAATTGAGGAACCAATAATGAAAAGCATTTCAGTGCAAACGCTTTTTCCTTCTTGTCATAACATAATGCCTAAAGTTGTTCGCACATTCCTGATGGTAAGAATACGGATATTCGTTCGAACTGAGGCTTCTCACAGCACACCTGATGTTACCAACAGCAAGTGCGGAAGCAAAAGTGTTGGTATGCGTGCAGTGGTATCCGCGGTGCGGTAAATTTTTTGAAACTCTGCTGATGGTGCACATCGCAGTAATGCGGCGCATGTCCAGAGCGAGATTTAACCTAGATTTTTTTTTATGAATGCAACTTGTCTAACGATCTTCGCTTATTTGTTTTGCTGGACCGTTACATTAAGTGAGATGTATCAATGCCACACTTCTCGGAAAAGACGTCATATTGCATTCACTTAAATCAGTCATTTTTTAATCACTTCAGTGCTTTTCAGTGTTGCTGAATGTACTCAAGTATTGTAAATATTCAATGCGTGCCATTTTTGTACATTCATTTCTACAGTTCCTGATCATTTGCTTCACTTGAGCATGGTCGCGCGGCCTTTTCGTTGAATACATCATCTGCTCAAAAACTATAGGCCTACATCTGAGCTGTTTCATTTCACTAACTATGTTTTGATTTGAAGACTGCGCTCAACTGGTCACAGATGTCCACAGCTGGTTTATTCGTGGTTTTTATGTATATTTTTGTTGTAAAACTACAGGTCTCATCTGTAATAAACATTGCATCTAAAAAACTGTCTGTCTGTGTCATCTGGTGACTGTATTTATACTCAAGTCTCATATTAGTCAGGCATTTGCTTTAGTTATGCTTGACTGTGGTTAACCAAATTGCTAAGACCCTATAACTTTCTCTTGGGATTTGTCACGGTCGTTGCTATTAGCTTTCTTTCCTAATGCACCATTTCTTTTAAGCGGGTTGAAAAAGGACAAGAATGTTGGCGGAAAATGCCCAAGTGTGCGAAACTTTTGGGGGGCTAAGTAAATTTGGAAGCCAACACTGAATTTCCCATAGTCAAACTATGTTCGACTCCAATTTTGATCAGATTCGGAATAAGTTATATTTCAGGGTCCAGGTGGGCTAGAATTTCGTGTGGCACACCTAAATTTGGATGTCACCATTAAATTCGCCATAGTCAAATTAGGTTGGACCCCAATGTTGGTCAAATATGGACGACATCAAATATGTGGGTTCCAGACAGACAAATCTTTGGGATAGCCCGCCTAATTTTTGAGGTCACCATTGAATTGGTCATACTAAAAATAGGCTTGACTCCAGTTTTGATGAAATTCGGACAAGGTCAAATTTCGGTGGTCGAGAGGGCCACAGTTTGAGGTGCGGACACTTTCCTTGGATAGCGAGAAATCGGTGCGCGGTTCTTTGGCTCTCGATTTCGGCTCGACATCACCTCAAGGTGGCCGACAGCGGGAGCTAAAGGCGTTTTATGCTTAATAGAAAAAAGTTCATACTCGTTTTTAAGCCGCCGCGAAAATTTTCAACTACAAAAGCGATTAAGCTGTTGAATGTGCACTGCGCGGTGCCAAACTCCGACTGAATCTTAATGGAAAATTTTAGGACGGCCATCAAAGAATGTGTCCCAGCTTGTTCCCAGCAAACATCCCACTACTAAAACTCCACTCGTGAGCAACTTCATAAATTGTACTTCCGCGAAAATTAGTTCGAGGTGAATCTACATTTAACTAAACATTGGTATGCTCAAAATATTCTGGAATATACAAATATATTGTAAATATTAAGCTTCATATACCATACCGTGTTGAGACAGACAGTATTGAAAAGTCAAAAGGAATGTGAGATGTATGCAGCAAGTAGTTTTGTTCGTGCAGTAAGCTCTCCTAATTGGCACTTTAATTGCGCTTACGAGACTCTAATTTATGTGGCTCGTGGTAGTCAATCATGTCGCATGTCTTACTCGTGTTTTCATTCAATAACAGAGCGTGGAAAAAGCGCGAACTTAAGAGCGCGCGCATGTGCCAGCCAACTTCCCGGACGGCGAGCGAGCGCTGCCCAAAATAGCGTTCTGTGTGCAGCGCGCGCAGCCGACGGGCGAGGATATTCGAGGAGGAAAACGCCGGAGTGGAGGAGAGCGTCGCTACTTTCAAATTTTTGAGGGGTCCCTTGATAATTTGAAAGTAGCGACACTCTCTTCCGCGCCGCGCTTTCCTCCTCTATTCTCCTCGCGCGGCGGCAGCGAGCGCTGCGCACGACACGCTTTTTCTCCTTGGCGCCCGCCGGCCGGCCGCAGCAGTGAGTGAAGCGCGAGCTTTTGGGCCAGGTCTGCGCTCCAGGAGTGCACAAAGTTTTTGAAAAATTGCAAGAAAAGCATTGAGAATGCCGAAAGTAACGTTCATGAATTGATTGGTTTCTTCTTAGAACTGTTTGAATGGGGAATACTGATAAACAAAGCTTTCAGGCGAGTTCTGTGCTGCAGACACTTTTTAAGTCGCATGATAAGGTGTTTTACTTTGTGCACCTAATCTAGTACTGCCTCTGACTTTATGTTTGTTTTTTTAGAGTGTGAAATCTGTCACCGCGGTAAAACTTCGGAAAACGATCCAGGCTGGTGCTTTGAACTTCAACATCAGAAAAGGTCAAAGCAAGACTTAGTCCATTTCGCTACGGTCAAGCTATCTGTCTAAGCATAGTATATGTCACATGATCAGCCATAAGATTGGATTATTGGTTAATTGTATATGTATTTTGATCAATTACTGGGCCAAAATAATTGATATTTAGTAAGTTGCTATTAAAATCTAAATTTTAGCTGCAACATTGAACCGTATATCGTTGTTAAGCTTAGGCCAAGTGTAATGGCACTGTGCCAGTTAGCGATCCGCAATAATCTGCGTTAATTAGTTAATTTTGTATACAACCAACCTTTGAGCCAAACAGGTTTGCCACGGCTGTCTTGATATGAGTTTTGATGGAGGAATTAAATAATTTTATGAGTACGCGGCCACTCACAGATTACGTAGGATCTACTCATACAGCAGGTGCAGAGCGGTCTGTTGG
>JAJIZL010033287.1:0-13276 GCA_023969395.1 Amblyomma maculatum | reverse complement strand
TACATGACATCTGGTGGAGGTGCTGCCTTTGATTCTTCAAGCGAAGACCCAAGTCGTGTTCCTGTCGCCCTGGAAGACCATCCTACAGGTCACCGAGCCAGCCGCCGACTTCAAGGCCTACAACCCGAACACGGTCTGCTGCCTGACCCCACTCGATCTCAGAAGACATCGACGCTCACAATGGCCCAGCCTACAGCACCGGATGTTTTCGTTCAACCCCGTGAGCCCCCCTGCTTCCATGGACGACCGGATGAAGATGCAGAAGACTGGGTGGACCTTTTCGACCGTGTGGCAGAATTCAATGGCTGGAACGACGCCACGAAACTCAGGCAAGTCTACTTCGTTCTTCAAGGACATGCCCGAGTTTGGTTCGAAAATCATGAGGCAGCTATGAAGGATTGGGACATTTTTAAGGAAGCGTTTTTGACTGCCTTTTCAAGCGTCGTCCGAAAAGAAAGAGCCCAGGACCTCCTTCAGTCAAGGCTTCAACTTCCTAACGAGCCTGTGCTGGCGTACGTTGAAGAGATGAAGCGCCTCTTTCGCCGCGCTAACCCTAACATGACTGAAGGTGAGAAAGTCAAATTTTTAATGCTAGGCGTCAAAGAATCGCTTTTTGCAAATCTTGTCCGAAATCCGCCAACAACAGTGGCGGAATTTGAAACGGAAGCGTCTGCCATCGAGAAGACGTTGTACACCCGGATGCGCCACTACGAACGACCACTCCAGGCAGACTACTCAATCCACTACCCCAGCGCATCTACAAGCGGAGAGAACCTTCGGGACCTCATCCGGGAGATCGTGCGAGAGGAGCTCCGCCGACTCATGCCATCATCGCAACAACCGCAGGTGGCGACGCTCGCGGACGTCGTCCGGGAAGAAGTCCAGCAGGCGCTGGGCGTTCCTGAAGCGACGGCTGCGACTTTTCCAGCACAAGAGACAACAGCGATGAACTACGCTGGTGCATTACGCCGCCCTCCGCCCCGACGTGATGACTTTCCGAGCCCTCGCCGCAACCGTCCTGTTCCCGAAAGCCGCCCCTTGGCCCCCGCCCGCCAAACCTACCAACGACCCCCAAGCCCCAGAAAGTGCGACGCCTGGAGGACAGCCAACAACCGACCGCTCTGCTTCCATTGTGGTGAGGCAGGACACATCCTCCGTCACTGCCCGTACAGGCGGATCGGCCTCCGTGGTTTCGCTGTCGACGCCCCACGACCCCGTCCTGGCGAGCGACCACGGGAAATCAACGACTTCCTGCGCAGCGGAGAGCACTCGTCGCCAAGGCGCCTATCACGATCACCATCGCCGTACAATGCCCGATTTGCGTCGCCGGGCCGCAGTTACGTGCAAGGACGGTCTCCTAGCCCCCGTAGGGGAAACTAAAGGCAGCAACCTTTGGAGGTGAGGTTGCTCAACGGCAAAAAGACGAAGATCCTCCGCCGCCGACGACCACTAACGACGACGCAACAATTTCATCGCCGCTCCACACGACGACATCGACGACAACACGACGAGAGTGCAAGCAGACACCGCCGCCCAGCGAAGTAACAACGGTATGCCCCGGCCATGACCCGAAGAAACGACGGAGCCGAGATCGGACACCAAGGCCCACGTGCAATGCGAGGACGCGAACAAGTGACCTTGAAGTTGATATCGACGGTCGCAGAGTCACTGCCCTAGTAGACACCGGAGCTGACTATTCAGTCATCAGCGGACCGTTAGCCTCTCAGCTCAGAAAAGCTACTACCTCTTGGGATGGCCCGCTGATTCGCACCGCAGGTGGCAACCTGATTACTCCATCGGGACGATGCACTGCAAGAATAACCGTAAATGGGCGTACTTACCCCACCAGCTTTGTGGTCTTGCAGCAGTGCTCCCGCAACGTGATTTTAGGCATGGACTTCCTAAATGAACATAGGGCTATCATCGACCTGCGATCCAAGCTCATCAAGCTCTCTGCACACAAAGCCATTCCTGCTACGACGACGTCGATGCAACACATCACTCTAAACGTCCTCGATGAAGAATTGACCGTCCCGCCCCGATCAAGCATCGCAGTCAGCGTAGGTAGCACAGACATCGAAACCGCTGAAGGCATCGTCGAAGGAAATATCCAATTGCTCTTAGAACGAGCTGTGTCGGCATCGCAAGAGGCATCGCGAAATTCCGGGAAGGTCAAGCTCAGGTTCTGGTAACAAACTTCACCGAAGAATACCGGCATCTCAACAAGGGCACGACGATCGCTTTCCTCGATGAATTAGCCGACCTCAAAGATGTATTCGCCCTCCACGACCAAACGCTGGAAGACGCACCGGACCAATTCCGTCAGCCCAAATTTGACATCAACCCGGCATTGACCCACAGCAGGAAAGACCAGATTCTCAGTCTTCTTCGAAGCTACGGGGAGTGCTTCTCATCGTCATCGAAGGTACGACAAACACCACTGGCCAAGCACCGCATAATAACGGACGAACACGCCCGACCTCTGCGCCAAAGCCCTTATCGTGTATCGCCGCGAGAACGCCAGGCCATTCGTGATCAAGTTCAGGAAATGCTGCGTGATGACGTAATCCAGCCATCGAACAGCCCCTGGGCGGCACCAGTCGTTTTGGTGAAGAAGAAAGACGGCACCCTTCGCTTTTGCGTTGATTACCGCCGCTTGAATAGCATAACGAAGAAGGATGTCTACCCGCTTCCCCGCATCGACGACACTCTCGACCGGCTCTGCAATGCAAGGTACTTCTCATCGATGGACCTGAAGAGCGGATATTGGCAAATTGAGGTCGACGAAAGAGATCGCGAGAAGACCGCATTCATCACACCGGACGGCCTTTATGAATTTAAGGTGATGCCATTTGGCCTCTGCTCCGCACCAGCCACGTTTCAACGAGTAATGGACACAGTCTTGGCAGGCTTGAAGTGGCAAATTTGTTTGGTATATTTGGACGACGTTGTTGTCTTCTCGTCAACCTTTGAAGACCACCTCAAACGACTACAGACAGTGTTGGAAGCCATCAAGTCATCGGGACTAACACTAAAAGCAGAGAAGTGTCACTTCGCCTACGAAGAACTCCGGTTCCTAGGTCACATAGTTAGCAAGGACGGTATTCGCCCAGACCCGGAGAAAACAGCTGCAATCGCACAATTCCCACCGCCTGCCGACAAGAAAGCTGTGCGCCGATTTCTTGGGCTGTGCGCTTATTATCGACGATTTGTCAGAAACTTTTCGCGGATCGCCGAACCGTTGACGCAGCTTACAAAGGCTGACGTACCTTTTAAATGGGAAGCGCCGCAAGGAGAAGCCTTCGACGAACTCAAGCGCCGCCTGCAATGCCCTCCTGTACTTAGCCACTTTGATGAAAACGCCGAGACCGAAATTCACACCGACGCGAGCAGTGTGGGCCTAGGAGCCGTTCTCGTCCAGAAGAGTGCCGGACAGGAGAAAGTAATCGCCTACGCTAGCAGGTCACTCACAAAAGCCGAAGCCAATTACTCGACGACCGAGAAGGAGTGCCTTGCAATCATCTGGGCCACTTCTAAGTTTCGTCCATACCTATACGGCCGACCATTCAAGGTGGTAAGCGACCATCACGCGCTCTGCTGGCTGGCTAATTTGAAAGATCCCTCCGGCCGCCTTGCCAGATGGAGCCTACGACTTCAAGAATTTGACATGACTGTTGTCTATAAGTCGGGCCGAAGGCATTCCGACGCAGACTGCTTATCCCGCGCTCCCGTCGATGCTCCCCCGAAGGACGATGACGACGACGCCTTTTTGGGACCGGTAAGCGCCAGCAGTTTCGCAGAACAACAGCGATCAGGCCCTGAGCTGAAAGCGCTAGCCGATTACTTAGAAGGAAAGACCACTTCCCCTCCTGGTATGTTCAGGCGACATTTATCATCGTTCGCGTTAAGCTATGGCCTCCTCGTTAAGAAGAATTTCGCAACCAACAAGACCGCGCAGCTTCTTTTAGTGCCTAAAAACCTCCGGCAGAAAATTCTGCAGGCGCTGCACGATGAGCCCACAGCAGGCCATCTCGGATTTGCGCGCACGTTGCGTCGAATCCAGAAGACGTATTACTGGCCGCGACTGCCTGCCGAAGTTGCCCACGTAGTGAAGACGTGTCGTGAGTGCCAACGACGCAAGACGCCGCCGATCAGACCAGCAGGACTACTAAACCCGATTCCGCCCCCAATCATGCCCTTTCAACAAATTGGGATGGATCTTCTTGGCCCCTTTCCATCTTCGTCTATGGGTAACAAGTGGATCATCGTGGCCACTGACTACCTTACCCGTTACGCCGAAGCAAAAGCACTGCCCAATGGTACCGCGGCAGAAGTCGCCAA
The DNA here is from genome assembly GCA_023969395.1 of Amblyomma maculatum. Lineage (NCBI taxonomy): Eukaryota > Metazoa > Arthropoda > Arachnida > Ixodida > Ixodidae > Amblyomma > Amblyomma maculatum. The sequence continues at coordinate 8,935 of JAJIZL010033287.1, read as the reverse complement.
ATTTTTTGTCGAACAAATCCTCTTGCGACACGGCGCCCCAGAAGTGCTCATCACGGACCGGGGAACGGCGTTTACGGCAGAGTTGACGCAAGCCATCCTGGAATACAGTCACACAAGCCATCGACGAACAACTGCGTACCATCCCCAGACCAATGGCCTTACGGAGTGCCTGAACAAAACGATCGCGGGCATGATCGCTATGTACGTCGACGCTGAACACAAGACCTGGGACGCCATCTTGCCGTACGTAATCTTCGCGTATAACACGGCAATCCAGGAGACGACCAGAGCGACCCCGTTCAAGCTTGTGTACGGTAGGGAGCCCACGACGACGCTCGACGCAATGCTACCGCACGTAACCAACGAGAACAACCTCGACGTCGCCGCCTACCTGCAGCGTGCAGAGGAAGCTCGACGACTCGCACGGCTGCGTATTAAAGACCAACAGCGCACCGACAGCCGACGATACAACTTACGACGACGCCACGCAGAGTACAATCCAGGGGACCAAGTGTGGGTTTGGACACCAATTCGCCGTCGTGGACTTAGTGAAAAGTTGTTGCGTCGATACTTTGGGCCGTACAAAATCATTCGCCGCGTCGGACCACTGGACTATGAAGTCATTCCCGACGGAACTTCAGCATCACAACGGCGACGCGCACGCCCAGAAATTGTACATGTTGTACGACTGAAGCCATATTACGCGCGTTAAAGAATCTGTAGTGTTTAAACTTTGCAGTGTTTATGTTTAAGTTTCTTTGTTTTGAAACATCGAGGCGATGTTTTTTTAAGGGGGGAGTAATGCCGCGAAACCTGCAAAACAGTATTTGTTGTTTTTTAACAGCCGCCGGCATACAGGCTTATCACTCTGATTCTGGACCGCGTATCAGTTCTGTAATCTTTGTTTGTTACTGCTCGATGTCGCGAGTCACACCTTTATCAGTTTTGTCGTAGCGCAAGACGCACCGAGATCTGTCTGGAAGGTTCCGGCCACTCGGGTGTCTTTCCACAATGTTCCAGCCCGTGCTGGTAGCTGTTTGCGACGTTATCTAGATTGTTCTGTGCAGCCTTTAAATTGAGCGTTGCCGAGTGTGACGGGCATTCTTTGTCCGACGAACGACGAGCACTTTTGTTTCTATCGCCGCCGCCGAGTTGCTTAGTTCTTTTGCGGGCGCAAGTCAGCCCAAATAAACAGTTTCTTTAGCGCAATCATCGACCCTTCAATTGTGTCGCCGACCTTGTCACCACTACATGACAATATTTTTTATGCTTCCACAAACACTTCATAAGGACTGTTGAAAGCTTTGAACATGCACAAGACAACTGCAATTACATCGGCCACAGTGACAAAGAATAAGTAAATACGAACCAGCTAGAATGTTAGACTGAGCGTTCACATGCAAATATGGGCGTAGAAATGCCATTTGAGAAGTAAGCATGCTAATAGTGAAAGGACAACTCGAACACACAGAAGAGAACTGAAGTTACAAAAACAAACAAGCAGTCATAATTGAGGCCTTCAACAACTACGCTGTAAAATCAAATTTTGCAGAGGGATATCAAGTGCATAATTAATCTTGCCGCACAAATGAAATAAGCATACCCCTCGATCAATTATAGAAATCGCTTGTGTACAAAAAGTGGGAAACACTGAAGTCATCTTGCTTTGAGCAACTAATTTCAGATATTATAAATCTTGTTTTGAAAGCTGGTATTGATCTAAAGTGCATGAAGCAAAAAAAAAAAAAGAAAACGACATGCCAACATTTTCATTTTCCGGTCTTTAAGGCTTAAAAGCTGCTACTCGGTTCGTCAAAATCAATGTTTTTTGCCAGCTCACCTACGAGAGATGATAATGCAAGATCTGAAAGCGTGCACTGACCCATCATAGGTCCTCTTCCTCACAGGACACAACCTCCTCCTCTCACAGGATACTACAGACACTCATATATTAGGAATAGTTGCAGGCTGGGGAGAGGCTCTAGAAAATCTCAATCTGGGGAACTCCAATGCTGCCCAACTGTTGGCCTCTTCGAGTCCAATGCTTGCCACTTTAATTTGAGGTGTCTCCTCAGCCAAGGCATATCGATGAAATGTGTTCTATCAGACAGCTTGTTGTAGAAGGATGTAAGCTTCGGAATACATACTTTAGGGCTTGAGAGGTCCCTCAGTAGAATAAAGAAATCTCTTCGGACCAGATATGTTCTGCGGCTTCTAAAATCGCTTTTGATTTAATGCAGAGCTCGGCATAAAATCTACCAGTGCAGTCAAGCATCACCCCTTTTATTTTCTTCCTGCAATGAAAACCCTGAACCTCAGACACATTCCCCTACCATACTCGTTTTGAACTTCTGGGGCCTGTCTACTGATATTCTGAGCTCATTTGATTTTATGAATTTCTGCTCAATAGCCTTGCACACTGTGGCCACACATCATCTTTGAGAAAGAGCTTTAAATCATCCATCTTTGCCACCACTTTGTAAAGGTATAGGTGCTTTGTCTGCAAATGAAATTGTGCAGCATTTACTACTTCAGGTACTGCATGCTATAGGTGCTAGCAACATAGAAAAGCTATGGCACAGACTACTGTAACCTCCTTGCAAATAAAAAAGGTACCAATGAGCAGTGATGCCTTGCTAACAAAATACATTTAGTCTCAAAGTGGTCTTCTGCAGCGGAGTGATAGTGGGGGTCGTCAGGTTTGATTTCATGATGGACTGACTAGTATCTCTCATTTTAACAATAACCTTCTCTTACAGCAACAAAAGAGAGAAAGCATTCTCTTGAGGAAAAGAACTTAAGGCCCACAGTATTGCAGCATGTGAATTGCCTTGCATATATTTCTATAACTGCACTCTTTGCATTACCACCCCCTCCCCCCCCCCCCCCCCCAATCCCAGCCACACTTTTCTGAGCACTGCACCCAGTGCAGTCCTCACACTCCTATAGGGACAGCAAGGTTTCTAACCCCTCCTTTATGCTAAAAAGATGCCTTTTTATATCCTGAAAAGCAATCCCACAATGTCTGGACAGCCCGAAATTCAGCAAATACTCGTTTTACTCATCTTTGCACCTTAGTAATGTATAAGAATATTTTTTTTTTGGCTGTTGACATATTAGTTGCATAAAAGGTGGCATATGCCGAGAAAATTTTGTTAAAAATTGGCTATAGTGCATGCTACCTTTCTCTTTTATAAGTCTTTTGCAAACTGAAGTGGTGGACCACATTAATTTATTTTTCATTGCATTATGCCATCATTGTGCAATTAAAAAAGTGTCCACTTAGATATATTCACAAGTGCTGTTTGATAAATAATTGTCTTTAAACTCTGAGGTTATGTGAGAGATACTAAATGGAAGGAAAAATAGTGTAGCACATATATAACTTTATATGTGTTTGTAAGTGTAAGGTATAGCTAAATAAGAATGTAAAGAATTTCTGGACTGCAAGCAATCAATGTAACGAATGGCAAACATTTACTCAAGGCAATGAAAGTTATTAAAGCATTTCAATGTTTTTATGAACGAAAATAAATGCAGTGTTTGAATATATAACAAACAAATTTGTGATGGCAGTCAGCAGTCTGTTTCAGGCTACAGGTCCAGTTAAAAATCACAATTGACACATATGACGGATGCAAAACTTGTTGCCGTGAAAGAAATGCTGAAGACGTAAGACGCTGTTTATTACATATTAGACATGCGAAGGCATGACAAGCTGAAATGGTCCATGCGTTGCATTAGAACAAGCCCTAAGTCATTAAAAGATGCATGCATCACATGGATCTCAATTTGACAGCAAACATATGCTGACACTTACAAAACATACAATGCCATTACTCTTCATGTGATATACGCTGCAATATTTTCATGTTTTCTAAAGGCTGCGCACAGATCTGTACTACTTAAAAAGTACACATCTTATAATGCTCCTATAGTTACCCATATATAACATAACCTCCTTAGTAACAATGTATAACATTTCTTCTTGTTAGCCTGAAATCCTGAGGCTGAATGTTCTGAAATCCGGTTGTATTAACTGCGACTTTATGATATGCTCCATCAACTTTATTTGAGGTATGAAGGCATTAAGCTCAAAGTGCAAGCTGGGGATTTGCTTTATTAAACTTAATCTAAAACAAGCCCTGATCAATGTGAAATGACTTACATAGTTTTATAATCATCATAGCCCAAATGAGAATAGGATATTCATTAGGCACCTAATTGTTTTTAACAACAGGGTAACCAAAACAGTGAGAGGTCATCCTTTAATACTACAGCTTATTTAGTTTTTTTTTTTCCTAATCAACATATCACTCCCAGCATCACAATTCTGACCTAAAAAATTTGTAGAGTCGAATGACCTAGTACGTATCTCTATTCCATTTGTCCTCAAAGCTTTTTTTTTTTTGCCCCCTACAGTGATGGACTAGCTAGCTATTGCAGCTAGGATGTGCTTATAATAGCGCCGGCGCCGCGGTGTTGCCGGCCGGCATCATATGCATTCGCCGGCGTATTAGTTTGGAGTGAGGAAATTAGGCCCTTTTTAGCCAATAAGAGCGGTCACCGAGCGCATTTCTGGTTAAAACAATTCATAATGAACTATTTCGCTTAGAAAAAGACCGAATTGTATCGGGACGCGTGGCAACGGGACGGACGACCGTTGCCGACAGCCTGCGCGCCTGAAAGACGTCGCACCGAGAAAGCTATTTTGCAAGGAAACGTTTTGCAAATATACGAAATGTGCAGAAGAGCGGAATCACCGCAAACATGGTGTGCAGTTGTCACTGGACAATTCGTCCGGCCGGCCTACGAACCGGTCACACTGCGTTGGCGAACCTCGATTGTTTTTGTCGCCGAAAGGTCTCACACAGATCTAGATAAAGGAAATGCAATTAAACTGTGATTTCCCCGGCAATTCGTGGGGTGTGACAAGCTAGCTCGGAAACCTCTTCGCGGCTCGGAGCGTGCATATGTTATTTGACATCGCTGCCGTTTCCACGGTGTCCGCACTGTGTGCAAGCTAGGCCTCGTGCCTCTCCGCCGACGGCCATCGGCTGGGCAGCTGCCGTTTGCTTGCGGCGCACCGCCGACACCGGCGCTCTGAAAAGCATGGGGAATCCAGGGACAGTCTAGGGAAAACACGTGCGCCCTACATCCGGACATGACATCACAAAATATCACGGGACCCATGACGGTGTTTGTGACGTCATAAATGACGTCACAAATTTTGGGCCAATCAGCGTTTTCAGCCGAGCTACCCTTAAACGCTACCCCTAAAGCCCTCGATGGATGGATGGATGGATGATAGTGGCTCTGCCCTTTGTATCGGGCGGCAGCTTGCGCCGCCTAGCCAAAAAATTAAAAGAAATATATTTATCTCTTCCCCATTTTTAGCTTCTAATTCGCCCGTATCTGCCCCCCTCCCTTTTTTTCCTCTCTTTATTCTCTTGACTTTTTCCACCAATCCTCTAACCTCTCTTTTGTTATCAGAACGCGTTCCTCATCCATTCGTCCATCTTCCCCAGCAAATCCCAGCGCTCTCTCCAGATCTGCCGCTTTTTCCGCGGGAAGGGCAGGACGAAGTTTTTGGCACCTTAGAACAACATGTTCCGTTGTTTCCTCGTCAGTTCCGCACGCCGCGCATAATATATCTACTTCCTGAAATTTTTTCCTGTACGTTTTTGTTCTGAGGGCCCCTGTCCTAGCCTCAAACAGCAATGAGCTCCCTCGTGAGTTGTCGAATAAACTTTCTTTCTTTATATCCTGTTTTCGAGTTCTATACATACCCAATGCTGATTTTCCTTGCATTCTTTTTTCCCACATTTTCCTTTCTGCCTCCTTTACTTGCTTTTCAATGGTGCTGTTTTGCTGCGGTGTATCTCCAAACTCTAGGTACTTAAATTTGAGCTTTCGGGTTCTGTTAGTCCATTTCGTATTCAGGCTTTTCATGAAGAGGTGCTTGTACATTTTTCGTGCCCACCTTGATTCCTCCATTACGGTTAGTCTCTGATCATATTTTAGTTTGCTAATTGCCTCTCTAACCTCAAATGATGCCCAGCCCATATCTCCCTGGACTCCTTCATTAGGTGTGTTGCAATGTGCTCCCAATGCCAATCTACCTACCTTTCTCTGTCTGATTTCAAGGCCTGACTGTACTTCTGATTTCATGCACAGGACTGCATTTCCAAAAGTGAGTCCTGGTACCATAACACCCTTCCATACCCCTCTAACAACCTCATACCTGTTATAATTCCAGAGGGCCCTGTGTTTCATAATATCCGAACTCCTTTTCCCTTTGTCTATCGTAATTCTTTCATGCTTTTCTAGGTAATTTTTTCCTTCGTTGATCCATATGCCCAGGTATTTATAGCTCTCCACATGTTCAACCTTGGTGCCTTGTATTTCCAGCACGTCCCCCCTTTCATCATTAAATACCATTATTTCTGATTTTTCGCTGCTAAATTGCAGTCCCAGCTTTTCGCCCTCTTCTCCACAGATCTTAAGCAGCTCCTGCAACCCATCCCTCTTATCTGCCAGCAGTACAATGTCATCATCGAGTTGATGCCGCTGGCAGTAGGCAGCTGCACGCGTTTTCTTCCAAGTTGCGCGACCAGTTGTACATTGACCTTGCCGAGGGCGCGCGCTGGCGTGTCCGCCGCGGTGATGCCTTCCCGCCGCCACCGCGGGGCGGCGCTACCAATAGCTAAGGTGTAGGGTGCCTCGATACCAGCGCCGCCGTACAGGGTGGTGACACCCTTTGGCATGCCCCGCGCCGCCACTTTCGCCGCGCTCGCCATCTTGGGGCAAGTCGCTTCGGGCCGTTGCTGTGGAGTGTCCGAAGCGGTTGTGCCGCGCGCTGGATGCTGGGCGATTGTACTGTGTTCAGTCACGAAAACTAGCATGCCAGGCTGTTGTGTGCATTGTGTACTGGCTCAGCAAAAAAGAAAAAAAAGAAAAAAAGAAAGGAGCCAGATGTTTTCGTTCTCCATGGTATAAGAGACGGAGAAATGTATGGGACGCGAAAGTGAAGCGTGAAGACTGCGAAGTAAGCCACAATACCTGTGCTTCCTTTATGCATTCGTAAATTTTTTTTTTTGAGCGAATAGGTGCATTTCAATCGTGTAAAAAGGTCTAGCGCAGACACAGACCACTAGAAAAATGACAAACACACAAAAGCGCTTGCGTATGTGCGCGTGTCGTCTTTCTTGCGGTCTGTATCTGTTTATACGAAAGCGTTTTAAAAGATATTTTTGTACTCGTCTAACGCAGTTACGCACTTCTGTTTGGAATGACATTATCTCACGCCGCTTCACCCATCTGCTTGTAATCACGAAACTTTGTGCGGTTTTTGGCTTCCCCATCTAGCATTGCGCGCAACAGATTTTTGTCTGTCTTTTTCAACGTTGAAGCAGGTCGAAGCATCGCATTGCCTGGCATCGGGAGTAGCGCACTGTGTTTTTTTGTAAATGTGTTTTGTGTAGTGTAAATTTTGAATTTTCAGCGCACGTGAGGGCTTATAAACTAAATATATGGACAATTGCATCTGCTATGTTGTAGTCACTCGGGGAAATTTAGTGTAACTTTCAGTGAGTGACACTCGACTTTAGTATCATTCGCGTAGTGTCACACAATATCTGTTGTTGAGGATCTGCCTTTCTGTGTTCATAGCCATACCAAGAACATGTGGAGAAGGTCGACCCTGGTATTTGTCAAAGGGCACCATTGTGTCATTTCGATCGCTCCCCATTACACTCGATCTTGAAAGCTCGTGGCAACCGCCGAGGCTTCAGATTCAAACAGATTACATTCCCTCTGTCCTTGCCGGGAAATAATACAATGGAGAGCGACCGATGGCATGTCATCTCGCGACAGAGCAGGAAGTGAAACGCAGTTTGTAACAATTATTTTGGTCGCAAAAAAAAAAAACCAAAACAAAACACCAAGTTGGCCACGCTGGAATTTGCTAGTACAACATTTCGCGAAACAGAGATAACAGATCCTCTGAAGCTGTTCTTTTTTAATTATACACAGGAGCAGTTTTACGCGAGGGTTTTGAGACTCGCAATAATATAAAATGTTGGGTTCTCATGAAAATTAGGTTGTTTTAAGAATATGATTGGCAGCTCGACAAGTCTCAAAGAAACTGCTCTCGTGAGCTGGAAGGTGTAGCGGCATCATCTTGTGAAAGCGGTCGTGAGGAAGCAAAGTTCTTGTGCAGTACAAAAGTTCATCCCGAATGCAGCTTTTCCTTCCCTGTATAATAATTACGCATTGCGAGGCGATGTTCACACCCTGTTGTCCCCGCAAGTACTCGTCTGAGGTTAAGCCAAATTTAGGTAAAGCTAAATTTGACCGCCTAACACCCGACTTAGTGCTGTCGCTTGTTTGGCATCCATGGAAAAATTTAGCGATCGTACATGTAAATATCGCATTGCTTCCATAATGTTTTTGTTATTTCATTCATTTGCATGCACACTAAAAAATATGCAAAATGACTGTTTCGTCGCCTACCTCATTTCAGCGCCAGTTCGAGGGCAAACACAATGTATGGACGGTGGCTCCTCAAGTCAACAGCTGCCCGACATTGTTTGATTGCGTGTAAAAATTTATCGGAACAAAACGACATCTTCCTCTTGAAGAGTCGAGTAAAATCCTATAAATGCCTTATCGAACAAACCGTTCCGATTCCAGTGGTTGATTGCGTGGAATACCCAAAGCTTATCAACAGACTGTTAGAGCGGTTTGGCACGATGCGCTTGCGTATTTACTTCAATTGGCTAAGTCAGCCAGAAAAATCGAATGATGGGTACGGCAGCAAAACTGTAGCTGGCGCCAACTTTTAATAAAAGATGTTTCCGAGGCGTGCATCCAAAATCAGCTTCAAAGTCTTAATGAGGATTGTTTTAGGATAAAATGCCGTGTGCATCAGCAT